>WUQG02443201.1:0-13427 GCA_011317285.2 Androctonus mauritanicus
CGAGGTATGCAAAATTTCTCTAATGAACTATGGGTCAAAGGTCAAAGGTTAACGAGATATAGAGGCTAAAAGTTCCACAATGCATATAGTTTGATACTGTGCTTCGCTTCGCTACAATGTGGAGCGCGACGCGTCCCATTCCCGTGCTATACTACCTACGCTACCTAGACGCGTATATATCTTGTTAACCTTTGATTTTTGACCTGTAGTTCATTAGGGATATTTTGCGTGTCTCGACTCCCCCTATCGATCCATATCATTTTTTCCGGGTTTGGCAATGTGTGCAATCTTACCCAAAGCCGTTAGGGCATATACCATCGACTTAAAATATACAGTAGATACACTGTACTTCTTTTATTCGTTAACGTATTTGAAATATTTGTCAATAACTATTTTTGAATTATTTTTAAACAATTAAATAAATTCTTTAAAAAAAGAAAATTGATAATTTCACTGAGAGAAAATATTTTATTAAATTTGATCATTTAGATCAAAGATGCAAATTTTTTAATCTAATCTAAGAATCTAACAAATTATTTACCGTATATAATTATACAGTAATTATACCTTTAAGAATCAATATATAAACATTAACAAATCTCTTTTTGTTTATCATTAGTATAATTTAAATCTACGACAACTAATTTGATCTTTAACACACAGAAATTTTAATACTGTTTAGTTATAACAATCCTCCAATTACGGATTGAATACATATAACTATATATTCTTGTTTATAACGAATATTAATGCAGTAAGACCCTATTTAACGCGGAGATACGATTCAAAAAACAAGCGCTAAATGAAACAGCGTTAAATGAGATCATCTTAACACGTAAATAATGGGGATAAGTGAAACAGGACTGTGAATAAAAAATATATATATGTACCATTTTTGTTTATTTTATTTTGTAACATATATATATATCATTACTATTACATTAAATACAGACATTTTTTTTATTGCTAATATGGATTTGTATTCATAAATCATTCACGAAAATCAAAAATATTCGAATAAATAATTTTATGTTAGTTGATGAGGAAGATTCTTCCTCATTTGACACTTTAAATCGTTAAAAAATCATCTAACATCGTTTGCCTTTTCCTCTTTCGTTCAGCAAGAGATTGTCGATAGCCAGACATGGCATCCATGACACTTTGTCTTTAAACTTCTATCAAAATTTGGATCATTTTATACGAATTGATCCATAATTTCCACGATAGTGGCTAAACTTATTTTCAGAAAATCCGTTGCGAGTTCCTTTTGCTCCTCATCTTCAGAAACGCTGACTTCCTGGTGCGATTCGTGCGATTTCAAATTTACTGTTTGAAAATTTGCGCCAAAGTAAATCAATAAAAAACATAGAATTCGAAAAAAATCGCGTTATATCGAAACAGTGTTAAATGGGACAGCGTTAAACGGGGTCTTACTATTTTTATAAATATTTTTCCGTTTATGATAATGGAAAAGAAATTATTTATGATGTTTATAACTGTTTTTAAAATTTCTTTCGAAAACATTTAGATCATATCATAATAAAATAAATTATTAATATAAAATCTATTTAAATTTATAAAAAATTTAAAAAAAAATTATTTTATTAATAATGCTGAATATAAATATTACTTTATTCGGAAAATATAAAAGTTATTTTTTTCTGCATACAATTCTCCATTTACGTTGCAATAATGGAACAATGCCACAGAATTTAGAATTAACATCTTTAAATTAAATACAGTACATTTTCATTTGTAAGTGAATGTAAACGTATAGTATTTAAAAGTATGTAAATCTGATGTAAGTAATATACTTAACAGCCACATAGCGATAAAAGAACTAAATTAAATCTGCAAATTATTTTCCCCATCCTTTTTTTATCTTTTATTTTGACAGATAAAACGTGGATAATTATAAGATTTACCCAGTATGCATTGAAAACAAGCAAATGTATATGAAATTTACCTGATAGAATTTCCATATCTTTGGCAAACTTTAAAACACTGTTCTCTTTCGACAGGTTTTCTTTCTTGATCGCACTTCTTTTCTAACGACTGGTATCCGTTGGCATCCGTACACCATACAATTCTATTTCTTTCTCCGTATCCACAGTTAGTTTTAGCATAACATTCTCCCCATGTACCTTTAAAAACGAGAATATGTTCATATATTTTTGCTTATCGAAAAATTAACGAATAACGCAATTGGAAATACCAGTTTTCCACACGTAGTCTTGGTATGCTTCAGAAATATTGTTTAATCTGACATGTTGCGCTCGAAACAGCAGCAGAACGAAAAGGAATAACATCAGTTTTATGGATAAATTCATCTACAATAGATAATTTAATCGTTAAATATTTTATAAACGTTCAGAAACATAAATTATTCTAACATATTTCTGTTTAAGTGAAGTTAACGAAGATATCAACATTCTATGAATTCAATTTAAATTTTGAAGAGAATTTTGCCAGGCATTTTATTTTATTCGCTACGATAACTTCCTTGCACATCTTTATTTCATCGCATTCCTCGGAAAGAGGTAGCTTGATGGTAAGATTAGGAATTTGTTTCTGTCGGCTTTATTAATTCAACTCTTCCTGTATACGTAACAGATAATACTTATCAGTCAGTTTTGGTTGCTAAGAGACTAAAAACCAATTTATGCTTAAGGAAGAATGAAATTGTAAGTAGTAAAAGATTGTTAAGTGTAAAATTCTTTAGGAAAATATTATAACTGGATAATTAATTAAATAAAAAAATAAGGTAAAGATATATATATATATATTTTATAAAATATTTTTCCGTCCGTATCAATCGATTATTTTTAAACATTCTCAGTTTCCTCATCGATGCAAACTTCAATCGAAGATATTGTATCGTTTAGAAGACTTCTTAAAGAGAACAAAGCTTGTTTGATTTCCACTTGATGGAAGTCGAACAATTCAAAACACAAAGCAGAAAATTTCAAATAAGATTTATAGCATTAAGAACAGAATAAAATTTTTATATACGTAAGGAAAATAAAAAAGTTTAAAGGTAGAACTTAATCAAAGAATCTCTCTCTCTCTCTCTCTGTTTCTCTTTCTGTGCATATTTATATGTAACAGTTAAATTTATTTAGTAATAAAACATATCTAACAGAAAAAAAGTTTTGACACGGAATAAACAAAGATAGTTTAGAAGCTGTCAATGCTGGAAGAAGTTTTCTAAACTTCTTCCGCCATTGACAGCTAAGTATAACAACAGTAGTTCGGTAAATGACGAGAATGTAACACAGTTTTCTAGAGAAAGTGCAAGAATAAAAGAACCTATATACTAAACCCTGGAGGAAGAAGACATTTATACGGGTGAGTTGCTAAGGATAAGAAGAAATAACTCATCTCTTTCCATACCAGTTACGTCTTAGGAAATGATGTCGACACACCCTTAGCGGAGAGTGTATTGTGCAGGAATATCTGAAGAAGGCGATATTTTTTCCCAGAATTATGTCCGTCACCTCGCTGCAAATTTTATTGCTAGGATAGTTACATTCAGTTATGCTTTATGATATAAAAAAAAAATAATAATAAAAAACGCTATTTAGATACGAATTTCGTTCCGGAGTTTCGTAATTTATTTAGATACAGGCTATAAGGAAACTTATTTCTATCGAGAAAGATTTCCAGAAAATGAAACGATGTAAATATGTAACAAATTTATCGAAATTTTAAACTGTTCGGTTCATTCTTTCGTCGTTTCCACTGAACTCGCTTCGTATGTTTTAAAATTTTAATTAATTTACTTTTAATTATAGAATTAATTTAATCGGAACTGTAATAATATCAATTTCGTTTCGATATTACATTCTGGAGTAACAAATTAAAGTAATTAGCAAATATTATCTTCCAATTATTTAAAATTCCCTATTATTTTTATTGATGCGCGAATTCCGACATTGTGGAATTTAAATTTTAAAAAATATTAATGACGTATTACTTTTTTGTAATTTATGAACTATTTTTAATTTTGTTTTGTTATGTTTTAATCGGAAATTATAGAAAAATGACTTAAAATTCGCTATAAAAATTTATAAAGGAAATACTATAAACTTTATAAACCGAACTTCGAGGGAATTTACTCTAAATGAACCTAATACTTGTCAAATTTTATCCCTCGATACGTTTAACGGAAATTTTAATCATTTGAAAATAATTTAAACTAATTTTAGCGCCATCTTGTAATTAGAATATTTATTAACGATTAAATCAATCCGTTAAACGTATCAAAAGATAAAATTTGGTTAAGTATTATGTTCATTTAGAGGAAATACTATAGTTTTGAAATTTTGCGGAGTGATACGATCAGACAGGATTAGAAATGAGCACATCCAAGGGACAGCGAAGGTTACAGACATTGCAAGTTAAATTCAAGAAAGTAGTCTGAGATGGTTTGGCCATGTAATGAGAAGAGACGAGGACTACACTGGCAAAAGAGTTATGAACATGACTTGAAGGAAGGAGGGAAAGAGGACTACCCAAGAGAAGATGGCAAGATACTGTGGATGAAGATCTGAGATCAAAGAATCTCAGAAGGGAATTGACAAAGGACAGAGCGCAATGGAGAAAGCTCATCAAAAACAGCGACACCATATAGAAATGGGAAAAGCTTAAGATGAAGAAAGAAAAAAAAGAACTATAGTTTTGAAACGAAATGATTTTTTATTTTTTTTTCAATTGTTTAAATTGAAAAATCAATTTTAAACAAAGAAAGATTCGTTTTGGACTAAAATTAACGAGCCCGAACAATAACAAAAATTCAATTCCAAGTATTTTTCTCGATTTTCAGACTATTATTATTGTTGTTTTTTTTTTAAATCATCAAAACAGTTACATTTACTTGCAGTTTGAATAACTATCGCTTAAGCAAAAGTCATCAAAGAAGCTGTCAGCTGCAGTTCTATAGGAGTGATTTGATAATTAGTGCAAACCAAAGATGTTCAGTAATTAATCTTTCATACTGACTGAACAAAATAGAACCGCGGCCAATTATTTAAACAGATCGGGTTTTATATATATATAAGAACACTTGTAGGAACTTTAACGAATACTTTATTTAAAAAATAATAATTATAATAATAAAATAAAATAGATCTATAGAAAATCTACGAGATCAAACGATCAAACAAGTCAAAAGTTCTCCAGTAAAAATAAATTATTTTATAAGAAACGATTATTTCCACTAGGGGGCTTTAAGTTTTTTGATTTGATTGTTTGGTTTCTTGTTTTTTCTTAGAATTTATTATGAATTAAAACATAATTTTTACTAATTTATTAAAAAACTAGAAAATTTTAAATCGAAACTTGCTAACATTGAGAAAGATCAAACGCAGAATTAATTGAGGATTAAAGTTAACAAAACACTAAAAGTAGCGTTAGAAATTTTTGAAATCTTAAAAAAAATGTAAAGAAAACTTAATAGAAACACAGAGAAGTAGATTTATCTTAATTCCGGTTTAAAAAAAGAAGGAAAAAATAGATTGTTTTAAAACTTTAATTAGGTATTATTGTTTCTTTACGACTTTAACAAAAAATCAAGCTGTGAATAGATTTTTTTAAAAGAAATAAACGCATCTAAAGATGATAATAGTTTCTTCCCCTTTCTATATATCTTTACAGAAATTTCTTTGTTAAAAATTTAAAAAAGATAAATTAAGAAATAAAATCTTTATGTCCTCATAAAAAGATAAAATTGTGTCAATTAATTATATATTTATCTATTGTTTGCTTTGAATAAAATTCTGTCAGATATCTTCCATTAACTTTTATTATGCAAAAAAAAAAAAAAAAAGAAATAGGAAAAAAAAAATCGTCCCTTTACAAAATTCAAAGATTGTCATCAGATGTTGTCAAGGCAACAAAAATCGTCTTCCATTTTCTATTTGTGTGACTGTCAGATGTCTCTGAGGATCATCTGTTCCACAATTTTGCAGTGAATAAGATGGAATATTGAAAAAAAAAAAAATTCAGAAAAAAAATAGATACAAAATAGAGTATCTCAAGAGAAAAAAATACTTTAGATGGCAATAGTATTGAAAACTTATTCTAGTTTCTTTACGATATTCAGATTCATTATTACCGATACGCATAATCTGTTACGCGAGACTGGATAAATTTACAGAATTAATAGTACATTTAAGTATAAGTGATACATCATACCTGAAAGAGCGTTTTAAAGAAAAATTAAGAATTATATAGCGAAAAAAAAAAAGTCGTATTGTTATAACTTGGAGAGACTAGTTTAAGAATGAAAATATTAAGTAACAGTTTGAATGCCATCTGGTGGCAACGGTCACTAAAATAGTCGTTTGTCATTCTTTGTGAAAGCATTCATAGAGGAAGCTTTCTTTAAATGGCATTTTACAATAACCTAATCTGTTATTGATGGTGCTTCTCTTATCTGTCAAAAATGGAAAAGATACTTTTCATTTTTTAAAGTTTTTCTCGTCTTTTGATTTTCAAAATATATTCAGAATGTTTCTAAAAATATTTCTAAATATATTCACCATTATACTTTTCCACTTTTAAAGAGAAACATTTCCAGTTTTTATATATACTTTATATACGTTAAAAAAAATATGATTTTAACTGCATAATTTTTTTTTTATCTTAAGACGTTATATTAATACGTTTTTATACGTTTTTAAATGATCGAAAAATAATTATACGATGTCGATTTTTATGATCAATGGTGATTTTATCGCTGGTAATTCGGTTTGATGAAGAATGCCCGGATTTATTACGTCTCTATTCAACCTCATCAAATATGAAAAATTGTGCCACTTATAATTAAAACACTCGATACATTTTTCCAAGATGAATAGAATAAATCTGCCATTTTTTTTTTCTATTTTAAAATACTTTAAGTATTGTTCCCATTGATTTTTAAATCGCCAGAAAGAAAAATCATTTAGATTCATCTAGAGATAAACTAGAAAAAATTTCTTTATCTCGAATAGCCAGAACAATTGAAATTTTTTTTTTTTTTTGTCATTTAATGTAAGGCTGAAAAATTGAAATACAGCAAAAATTGCGTAAGCGCGTATCTAAGTTAAAAAAAAAAAAAAAAAAGATAAAACTAAAAATTAAGTGTTTTTGATACATAAAATTTTATAGCTTCTACTTGTATTGATATATCACTATTGAAAATGTTTGCGTGAATAGCACACAATTTTTCTATATTTTTTTTTTCCTATCGAGTAAGAAGAAGAAGATTCTGCAGAAATCATTGGAGATGGACAGGATCACTTTGTCGATGACAGAGAAAAATGAAAGTGTCACGTCAAAACAGAAGTAGAAAACATCCAAAATATTATTTGTTTTTTTTTATAGATACAATACATTCTAAATTTTTTTACAAGCGATATATTGCGCATTATAACATATCGATAAAAATTAATAGATTACAAAAAAAATTCTTTAAAAGTTAACGCGCACTTGTTTAATTTTAGTAAATTTTACGGAAAATTTTCTAAATTATACATGATGTTTATGGAAATTTAATAGTAATATTTATCGGAAAACCGTCCAATTTACGTCTATGTGCGTCGTAAGAGCACTTACCATTCGAAGCTGCTAGGACATGCACCACAGATGTGAATGAGACGTCTGAGGAAAATAGCAGAAACCCATCACAGGCACTCTGGAAACAATGCGAGCATGCGCTGAAAAGTGACTACATCTTTCATACTAAAATTAAAAATGCGTACTTCGAATTATTTTAAAAATATTTACTCGATTTAAAACCGAGAACAAATTACCAAAGTTTTGTTTTAAGTTTATTTTATTCAAATTGTCAAACAACTGTTTAAATTACCAAGTTTCTCAACGTGGCAATCAATATTTATCGAATGGAAAATTTTTCTTGTTGTTTAATAAATATGCGCGGGATTACTGCCACCATTCGAGATGTTTTATCAGTCATTGTGTTGTTCCGATGATTTATATATAACAGTTTTAAAAAATATATCACAATGGTTCCTCATTTAGAATCGTTTTATAAATGTTTTTTTAACTTTGTAACCCTTCGATGTATTAAAAAAAAAACCACACACTTACATTATTTTAGAAGCAAAAACTGTTACGAAAACTTGCGGAGTATAATAATATTTTAAAAAGGAAATTTTTTTTTTGTGAAGAAAGAGAAAAGAATTGTAAACATTATTTTCACGCTATTCAAACAATTCGAATCGTAAAACGTGATTGCTAATCTAATACTGTAACTTGGCTTAAAAGCCTAAGGGGCATTTTGTTCATTTCTCTCATTGCTGAGATAACAAAGTTCTACTTCCGAGAACAAACTTCTGAAGCACATATAAACCGAAAAAGAATGTGATGTAGCTGTTATCAGTAAGTAGAGTCTTATAGAAAAGGAATTAATCTTATAAAGAAAAAAAAAATAAAGGTTAATTTAATTTTTTACTCGGTGTTAAATAATCTTTCAATAGATATGTATTAATTAGCGAAAGCATTTCCGTCCGCCATTATTTTATTCATTTTCTCCAAAATTCGCAAGATTTTTATTTATTTATTTATAAATAATTCGATAAAATAATGTTAGATTTATATTTATCTAATCATTGAACTGATTAATTTTAATTATCGTTGATTACTAAGCTTAAACACTGGAGAGATCATTATTATTATTATTATTACTAATTTTTACTCTTGTCGTCATAATTAATCATATTAATCTATTATTGACTACAAATTCATTATAATTAATGCACCAAAAAAAAGCGAGAATATTTATATATTATTAAAAATTATTTTTTTCTATCAATTTTCATTTTTTCCCCCTCTTTTTTATCGTTATTTTTTATCTTCACGCATTGATTTCTATTCGACAATGATATCTCTCTCTCTAGGGCATGCATTTTTAAAGCTATTTGCCAACAAGTTAGCGATACTGATTTATGAATAAAATATCTGAAAGAGATCGTACTGTATATATATATATATATATATATATGTATGTACACTTTCGATTTTTTTTTTATTTTCACATTATTTTATCGGATATTTATTTATTTAGCGCGATTGCACGACTTTATTATTAATAATCACCAAAAATAATAGCAGGTTGAACGAATATCGATCGTGTTTTCTACTTTTCTGCCAAATTGTCGATTGAAAGATAATAATCTAAGCGTTATTTGATATCAAATGACATAAACTTTTTTCCTCTGTCTCTCGCAGTATGCTGAAAGGAAACAAAAAAAAAAAAAAAAAAAAAAAAAAATCACCGAATATCCTATCATCGATGCATCAATAAGGAAAATATATATATATATTTTATGTTTCCACCCTTCTATCGAGATATATTTTTCTGCTGTTCTCATTAATTAATTATTATTATTCTAATATATTTTATATATAAAATATGAACCGTGTTAGGGAGTTATGTATAACTTATTATATTATATATATATATATCTTTAAATATATATATGTATATATGAGATTTTTTATAACGTAAGTCGATATATTTCATCTCAAAAACATGCTTTTTACATTTACTTTTCAAATAAAATCAATATTAACAATCTAAGTTACGCACACACATATATATATATAAGCTGTTTGCCATATAAAAACTTAAAAATCTCATAAAATAAGTTATACTTCCATATCTTAATTGATTATTTTTGAAAATATAAGAACTTCTCATTAACTTAAAGACGAAAACATATTTTAGAAAAAAAAAAAATTGCTGTTATAGTTTGAAGGTTGTTAACTTTTACTGTTTTAAAACGCGTTTATGTTCCGCGCATAAATGTTTAATAGCTTGTAACAACTTTCCTTGTAATATTTTACTGTAACGAAACAGTTTTCATCTAAATATTAAAAAAAAACGGTATTATATTAACATAATAATTTTTCCTCTTAAATCTGTTTTAGTTCGGGAACTAAAATTAGCCTTTAATAAGCCTAATAGGATAGTTTAATTGTTTGATAACAGCAGAAATTTTATTACAATGTAGAAAATGCTTAAAAATAAAACATATGCGCCTCTATAAAATCAAGTATAGCAAAAAAAAGGAACAAAAAATATATTTTTTCTTATCAATACCAACGGAACTTCTAAAATTATAATAATAATAAAAAAAAACTTTTAAAGTAATTTAACATCTACTTAAATTGTTAATATTATTTTCGGATTTTAAAATTAAATTAATGCCATAAAAAATAAATCTGTTAAGACCATAAATTATAATTATGTTTCTTCGCTGGAGATGTTAAAATGGACTTTAAGTAATATCGCCAATAACATAATTTATAACAATATTTTTTTTCCATTAAACTTTAATAACCGCAATTTTATAAAACCGTGTAAAATAAATCAAATTTAAATTTATCAAATTTTGTCTTGTTCGGGATTAGAATCTCCACCTCTTGATCACTTTTTACGCATTCTAAAATATTATCCATAAATCTATTTTAAGCGGAATTGGCTTATGTGTTGATGATATATTGCTCTAAAGCTACAGGTAGTCAATCTCCAAAATAAAATCTCTGAAAATTTAAATTTCATGCTGATAATTTATCAAAATATTGTGTAAACGGCGAAGAATTCGAAAGAGAATCTTTATTAAGCTTTTCAAAAGCCTGGGGCTTTTAATATATATAGACAAATCAAATGAGTAATTAAACATTGCCTTGGTTAAACTTTACAAAACTTGATAACTTGAGATTATTTATCGAGATTCTAAATTTAGAATGGAAAAATCTGTAAATTCTCATTACGCTATTGTCGTACAGAACATAAATGTTATTTCTCTTATGACGAACATGATAATATTCAAAGAAATCGAAAGTTAAATTTTTAATTTATAAAAAAGATTTCCAACGAGATTCTTTTCTTTAATTTCTGCATCTAATATTATTTGGAATTTGCATTTTGTGCTTAAGAAGACTATAAATTCTACAACTCTACCAGTAATGTCGTTTAGCTAGATAATTTATTGCAGTAATTATCTCGGAGAGTTTTGCGAGTGCCCCATTAGCTCTAGCACAATTTGTCCTCTCACCTGATATCACAACAGATGTTCTTTACTAAACTAGATTTGTATCGAAAGTGGAAAAAAAAGAAAAAAAAATGGAGAGTGTCGACCTTGTCTAATACTCCAACAATTTATATTTTATAAGTACTGCTGTATATAGGATACGTATCAATTGTTTATTAAGGGTAAGTTTAGTTATTAACGATCGATATTAAAATATTTAAACTGTGGTTGGATAATTATTTGAATGCTTCTTTAATCTATCTCTCTGAAAAATTTGCTATTGTACTCATAATTCATAACATGATTGTTACTAAAGCAGCTGTTGGTGATGTAGCAAAATCTCTCCACGACCTCAGCACTTCTAGTTGTTTCAGGAACGTAGCGTTTAAAATACCTCATTCATCACCGTGTCATCTTGGATTCTTTCTTCTTCTTCCTTTTTTACTATAAAGACCAAATTGAAAGTATTATACGGCTGTCTATACTTCAACGACGTTTATGCGAAATATTGGCAAGGTTTTAACGTATAATAAGATCACACGGGAAAGCACTTTCCATGTCAAAAAAAAAAAAAAGAAGAATATTCCTTACTGATGGTCGGTATAATCAAATTTTTATGCGGAAAATGTCGCGTATTTTATATCTTCAAGGTGATCAGCTATAAAAAATTACTCGAGATGCATTACAAGCCATTTTCAACTACTAGCATTTTATTACGTTTTTAATCAGCGATAATATATTCTCGAGCGATTAAAAATGTTTTATAGCTTCAAACTTTAAAAAATACAAGTAATAATATGATAATAGATCTTACTTATTATATTCGTAAATTCTAATAATTAAGATTAAAGTAAGTTATTGGAATATTTTTTATATTTGTTAACTTTTTTTCTTTCGTCATCAATAGTAAAACAATCTTACTTGGAGCAAATAGCAGAACAACTACAGTAATAACAACTATCGAATTCTACCTAATTCTCATTGTTTAGAGACAGAAATGATAAATTATAGATGATAGGAATGTTTATTGCAACCAACATTGAGTATTAATTAAATTTCCTGTTTAGTGATGGACATTAAACTATCCCAACCTGTTTGTGACTGTCAATAGATACTTGTACAAATTCTGTATACCAGAAACTTTATTTTCCTTACTATATATTGATTAAAGATGTCCAGTAACCTCTTTTTATTTATTTATTTTTTCTCTGCTTGTTTCGCAAACTCTTAAAATAAATATTATTAAATTTTAATAAATTAGGATTTGAAAGTAAATAAGAGTTTTCGAATAAAGTTCTCATTTAAAACTATTGGTATTATTTCTATAATATTTGTAACACGTTTATATATTTTCCTAGAAAAAATCATTGAGGAATACTGGAAAAAAATCCTTCTAAAATTATTTTAAAATTAGATTTTGCAAGACAGAATTCGATATTACTACGCATAAAACAAAATTTTAGACATCGTGATATTCACGTATCTCACAAGAGAATTTCCATCGTAAATTGTCTTTGTATAAGCTACTAAATATTGATATACTCTGCATTTTAAATTTATACCAATAAATAAAACGTCGGAAAAAGATCAGAAATCTAAAACTGTATATATATATTTTCTCTTTGAATTTATTCAAGTTGTGTCACAATAAATATTATATAAATTTCTTTCGGATTTTATTTGTTTTTCAAATCTTCTACGTAATAGTTAGACATATGAATAGTATCTGTAATGCTATAAGAGGGTCGTCCGGATTGGCCGCGTGGAAACGCTTCGGTTTTCGACTCTTGAGGATCCGGGTTCGAGTCTCAAGTCCTACCCTTTGAAAACATTTATTATGAGGCCGCGCATGGTCCGTCGATGCCCGTCCTCCATCATGCGCAGGGTTGGACAGCTTGTGGAAGGGCCTGTTTCGTCTGGCCACTTAGTATTCTTACTGAGTGGAAAGTAACGTCATCTGTTGACAAAAAAAAATGTTATAAGAGAGGGCCCTTTAAATGCAGAACAGAATTAGCGGGTAAATATGTTGTTTTATTCGATGAGCGAATCTTCCAAAATAATTAGTTTAATGAAATAATTTAAATTTTAATAAGTTTTATTTAACTTTTCGTTTTATGACTATAATTATATCTATTTTTTGTAATTTTATTTGGATGATATTAGTCAAAACCGATAATAATCATTATAAACAATTTTAAACATAAAAATAAATAAAAACAAGCTATTTTAAAATCTTTAAAATTCATAACAATTTCAGTCAAACATGTCTCCAGTAGATGGCGCTATTCACACCTTAGATTTAGAGCAAAGATAGGGTGCGTTCTTAAAATCAGCGATTAGAAAGCACTTCGCTTAAGCATTGACGTCAAAATTTTTCGCTTTTAA
>WUQG02443212.1:0-13426 GCA_011317285.2 Androctonus mauritanicus
ATAGTTTGAATTTTATAAGAAAGAACTCTGGAACTCCTAACAGCATCGAATCCTTGTCTACGTGTTCGATAGTAACAGTATAAATTAGGTATTTCGGTACTGAAGAGGGACTCAAGTAGTCCGAAAACGTTTTGTTGTGCTAACCCTCTACTTTTGCTATGGTGCTTTGGTTTTTGGAACTGTCTTCATTATTCTCGAGTTGAAATTAAAGATGACTGAAAAAGTGCTAAATGCAAACATATACACTATTATTGCAAAATCATAATATAATAGTAGTCATCCTAAGTACAAATTATCAAGCAAATCAAGGATTCCATTTACTAGTAAATAGTGCAACAAAAAATACAGGAATAAAATTAAAGGAAATCACAGCTGATATAAAATCACAAGAATTTTTAATAAAAATTTTACTCCATAAAGCATTTTCAAGCATTCCTTCATTAGTCTGAACAGTGATAACTAAAGACGAGTTAATTTCTAAAAATACATTTAATAAAACTCTATAATGACTGTTTTATTTTTCATATTGTCAAAATGAATCTGATCATCCATTTATTTAAGACTTATCTTATAAATTTTGTTAGAAAATTTTTATTCAATTTTGACTGTACAATATTTAATAAAACTCGACAGTTTTCTTGCTTATATCAGCAATAATATATATAAAATACTGAATAAAATGAAAGTTAATTTGAATTTTTATTAAGATTTCATTTAAAGATAGTTTGAATTTTATAAGAAAGAACTCTGGAACTCCTAACAGCATCGAATCCTTGTCTACGTGTTCGATAGTAACAATATAACTAGTATACTATGTAATTTGTGCATTGGAAATCCAGGAAAATGAAGAGAGTTGAGATATACCAGTTGTACATTTTCATCAGTTTGAAACAATCTCAATGTTTAGCTCTATCTATACTGAAATAAGTATGAATTGTACCATCAACTAAATTCAATACTTTATTATTCATTAGAAAATGATGCTAATTGTGATAACTTTACCATAATGAAAGCAACTCTTGTTACAAAATTCATTTTTCCAAAATATAGCATTATAAAGTCAATATTTTTCAGTCATTTCACCTACATCACGAGATTCCATTAATTATGGATTATTAAAGAGATTTGTTACATGTTCTCTTATACATTTGGCTGCAGTTTTCACAAGTTTCAATACTGAAGATGCTGATTAGCTTTCAACAGTGCTTCTTTCTCTGCATTCTCTCTAATGTTTGGTAGCAGATTTTACTGTTTTGAATGTCACCATAATTACAATAAAAGTTAAGTTGATAAATAGCATTGTGAAAATAAAATTTGATTTACAAGTACTGTGTTATTATTTAAAACCATTAAAAATTAACCAAAATAATATATTTATTCTTTTAGCAGATGCTTTTTCTCTATTCTCTCTGGCTCAGTTGATATTTAGCAGCATCTGATGTTTAGCAGCATATTTCACTAAATTCACGTTCCAAATACTCAGCACTAATGAGCAATACAATAAACTTCTTAAAACAATCTTTTATTTTCAGAAGCGCTTTCGGCTATTCAGCCATCATCAGCTGTAACAACATACATTCTAAAGTTCTAGAACATTAAATTTCCTGCGTACAAAAATATTATTTCTAATTACATAAATTTTCTTTTATTTAGGTTTTTTATATAATAATTCTCCTAAACTTTATTAATACTAAGGATAAATATATAATCTTTTATAAATATTAAATATATAAACATTTTTTATTTGTTCATTATTTGACTGTGCTAGCTTAGACTACTAAAGTTTGGTGTTTCTTTATTTCTTAAGCAAATACTTCCAAGGCTTAGGGAGTTCTTCAACCTCCCTATCGTTTATCACTTCTTTTGTCTTTCTGCTTCTTGCGATCTGTATATTTTCTGCTACAACTAATTCTATCCTGTTTGTCGTTTGTTTTACTACCTCGGCTATATTCCAGTTTACGATAATGTGTTTTGATAAGCTTTTGCCGCCAGCGCTGTGGTTAGGTTACCTGTCCTAATGTTTCTTTTATGTTCCTCCATTCTGTTTTTGAGGTTTCTATAAGTCACTCCTACATATACTTCCTGCTTGCTTGTGTCCAAGTTTGTTAGAGGAATTTCATACACGCAGCTTTTTTCTTCTTTCCTTCTGGGGTCTTTTGGTATGTTATAGCAGCTGATGATGGCTGAATAGCCGAAAGCGCTTCTGAAAATAAAAGATTGTTTTAAGAAGTTTGTTGTATTGCTCATTAATGCCGAGTGTTTGGAACGTGAATTTGCTTCTTGTATTGCTCATTAATGCTGAGTGTTTGGAACGTGAATTTGTTGAAGCAAAGTCCAGAGCAGTAACATTAAGTTTTTTAGACTTGTTTTTCCAAAAGCATATTTCACCATTTTGAATATCAAAGATAACTGTTTTTCTTTCAATAAATGCTTTTTCTTTATATTTTCTATGATCAACTATTTTTACTAACTGCTACTAATTTTATATTTATAAATAACAGCCCTAATCAGCAGCTGAAAAATAACAACCAAAATTTTTAATGAAACATTTTTGGTTGCTGTATAACCATCTTCAGCAATAAGAAAAGAATAAGGTATTCTGTTCTTATAGACCATCTATACTGTAGGTGGCAGCATCTCTGTGTTTGATATTAGTGAGGCTTACAAGTCAGTTATCACTATAGAGAAGCAATCATGCTGTATAACTGTTGCATTCCTCAATGTATTAGCAACACAAAAAAAAGATAAAGGATATCAGTTTCATTCATTCCTTGAAGATAGTAATCACAAACATCCCGGAGTATCGCTATTAAAACAGAAAAGACAGTATTAAAGCATGTCAAAGTTTTTCAGCTTGCATTCTTGCTACACTAATTGCATTCCATTGAAAACAATAGGCTAGTTACCATTACTACTTTTTAATGTTATATATTTTGATATAAGAAACAAATTATTAAACACATTAAGAAACAAATTATTTTATATTAAAACATGGGTATCCTGTAATCAATGATTCAATCAACTTCCAAGTATTTTCTGAAAAACAGACATCAACCTCTCTCTTCGCTTGATGTTGATCTTTCTTAAACTAGTTATGGATTGTTGAAAGATTGAAATTATTCAAGTGTTTTCTTTACATTACATTTACTGGTGAAAACTGATCAGGTGATGGAAACAAAAAGAATGAGATGCTCTCTAAATGTTTTGACACAACTAGATTGCAGATGAGATCATGCTTTGCCATGCAGAATATCTGAAATTAATACAGTTTAAATGTAAAAAATAAAGCAGCAAACATGAGCATACTTAAAATGTACTATTAGAGCATTATATTAATATTATAGAAAAGCTGACAGTACTGTAAACAAATTTAAATGATTAGTACAAGTATCTGATACATCATAAGCATTCTTGATGAATAATGGCGACATGCATTAAATATCAATTTTCCTAAAATCATGAAAGGTTCTGATATATTTATGATTTTCTTTTATAAATACAGTATATGAATAAAATCGTAGCCCAACTGAGAAATACTTTCCACAAACAAAACATTAGAATAGTTATGAAAATAAAAGTAATAAGGGCCAATATAAGGATATATACAAGATTATGACCCTGCTATAGATCTCAAAAAGGAATTTTTTACTATGAAGAACCTTTAATACATACAATTTACTTGTGACATATATTTATAATGTGACTTATCACTTATCTTTCAATTAACTTGACTTTTGTCCCAGATATTTTTGCTCTGATATTTTTTAGTTGTTTCTTAAGCTCAGGAACAATCAACTTGCTAAAATCCATAATGAACCAACTTAACTAGATAGGGAAAAAAAGGCAAATGCAAACTAACAGTGAAATGCTATGCAACAGCTGAATGTTAAGCCTAAGCAGTACCAAACATGTAGGTGGTGTTGCAAGTGGAGAAATTTTGCAAGTATGATGGTCTATTAACACACTACATATTATAATGAAAATTAAAACTTAAATAAACTCTCATTTTTTCTGCTTCCATTGATGAGTAATTTTCAAGCTAATGATAATGTATGAATCCCTATCATTTACCGGGCTGTTAGTTACTTTAGAATTATTCACTGTAAATGGATTGTTTTTCACTGATGATGATATATTTTTCTGAATTCTTTACAATTATCCCAACATTTTCTCAGTCACTATCAAAATCATGGCTATTTGCTTTTTCTATTAACTTTATACCATACCTATTGTATATTATTAAATTTTATCTATCCTATTTAACATCTACTTTATGGATTTAATTCATTTTTTTAGATCTCTCTTGGACAATGCTAATAAATATCAGTCTCTGATTGTTACTATTTTCATGAGAATTTTGTGTATAGATTGTAGATTGTTGGATCTGTTCTCATGTTTACACAAAATATCAAAACTATTCTCATTCCTGCATTAAATTTTTTCAATAAATTTCCCATTTTTATCAAAAATATCATAGTGAAGTAACTTTGATAAAAATTATTGAAAAATATGAAAAGAAAGAAAGAAATATTTTAAAATATACATAATTAACAAAGTTTTAATATTATTATCTGCATTATTATTTTTTAATAACTGAACTGTAACATTTTTAATAACTGAAAAAAATTAATAACATTTTCAAAAAGGTTTTAAAAATAAAAATTTTTATTTGGAAAATTCAATAATAATGCTTTGGTTGTTGTTTGTTTTTCTACATATTGATGATTATATTTGTTGTGAATTAAAAATTTAATAAATTATAATTTTTATCAATTCTCAATATCTTTGAATTATTTAATTAAAATTTATCTTTTTAATATTTTAATAGGGAAACAAATGAATTTCTTAAAGATCAATTAAAAAATAAAATTCCTTTAACAGCAAGTTTATTATTATCTTCTATATCAACAGAAAATCAAATCTATTTGATAAGTTGTATTGCAAAAATGTTTATAGAAACAGCTACCTCAAGTGATTGGAAATACAGAAAACTTTGGATTCATCAACAGATTTTTCTGCTGAAAAATAAATCTGAAAGTTTCCAAGATATTTCCAATTGTCTTACTCTGATTTCAAAATATCTGTTTGATGTTTTTGAATTGCCAATAACACAGGAATTGCACAGTTATATACATAATTTTTCTAATTCAGGTTAGTATGTAAAATATTGTATTAGATTAAACTTATTATAAAATTCCATTCTGGTAAATAACTTTAAAAATTATTTAAAATAATAATAAACTTTATTAGTCTTTTATTTTAATTAGTAATAATCCAGAAGTCTAAATAATTATATTTAATAATTCCAGGAATGATCAGATTTGAGATTCTGAACTTGATACAAAAAACATTAAAATTCCAATATCAAAGAATTTTTTAAGTTTTAGAAAATTTTTGGAAATCCTTCTCAAAATTGATAAACATTTGCATTAGATGAAAATCAACACAGGGAAAAAAAAATACCTGCTTTTTGATATTCCAAATATGATCACTCCTGAAAAACACAATAAAATGATAATTAATCATTTCTAAAAATAGTTCATCAGTTTGTGATATTGCAGTCACCTCTTTCAAATTGCTTTATGATATGGGTAAACAAACTTAACTTGCTAATTATATTTACACAGAAAAACTTTTAAAATTCTTCATTCAAATTTGTAAGTGGTCACATATTCTTTAATATATTATCTGATTTTGGATTTCTGTTTAAGTTATTTATTAAATTTTAAATAATGACTAAGATATTCCTGCATATTTTATATATAGTAATAAATTTTGAAATAATTTCTTAAAAAAGCTGTTGATATCACTTAATAATTTATTTAAATATTGTTTAATATTTTATATTCTAATATTTATTTTGTGATTATATAATATTAATTGTTATGTTATGACCAGAAATGATGTATGTGCATGTCATATATTCTGACTCCATTATCATAATATGTAATGATTATTGCACATTTATCTTTTTTTATAAGAAAAAAATTGAATTATTTTGTTATCATTAATTATAAGGACATAGATAATTTGTTTAATCATGATATTACCGTAATTTGCATATTACTTATTAGATTAAAAAATCCTGAAAAAAAATGTTTGTATGGAAAATGTTGCAATTCAAACATGAAAACATATCAAAAATATACTAAAATTAAAACATAAAAGTTAGAAGCTATCCAAGTTGAGATATCTTATTTCAAAATTTTTTTAAGGTCATGTTTATTGCCCTTGCTTGCTTGCTTCTCCTATACATCTCCAAATGACACATCATCGTGATACACATCTCCAAATGACTTTGGATCATTCCTGGTCATAATATCCATCCTTCTGTTTACAAATAAAACAGGAACTATGATTATTTTGACATTGGGAAAAGATTTACAAATATATGAAATACAATACTCTTATTTGTTTATATACTTTTGATAAAAAGGTATCAAACTATATAAAAATTCATTGAAAATCAATAATCTATTGTGGAGGTATTTTTTGTAGAAAGAAGACACTTAAAAGAAATTAAACTTTTATACATTTGGAGAATTTATATTAACAAAGACCCACAAATTATAAATAAGTTTTAGGTTCTACAGTCCATGAATTATAGCTTCTCTACAAATAAATATGTGACCACTTACATGTTAATCAAAACCTAATTGGTAAGTTTGTTACAATTTTTGTAATTATGTAAAACCTTACCTTGAATGAAATATACTTTTTGAAAGGACAGTTATATGAATATTATTACAAATGATCAACAGTGTACCAAATTATTTTATCATTGAGTATTTTTTTAATCATATTTGAGTCTACTACAATACAAAAAATATTCTTCAAATGATTTATAATTATGTCTGAGAAATAATATATCTACAGTCATGAATTATTTATGAATTGTTGGATTTGAACCTATAGCAAAATCCATACCATTACTTTCATTTAATCTTTTTGATAAGTATCTATAAAAGGAAAGCCAAAATGAAATGAAAAATAAGATCAAGACAATACAAAGATTGACAAGAAGAAAGGAAGAGAAATGATTAAATAACACAGAGCCAATTTTATCAATAACAAATTAATTTGGAAAAACCAAAATCAGTTTAGTAAATAAGAGATCTATTACATATACTCACATATAGATCAATAGATGATTGCTATAAGAGAATAAAAATCATATTCAAGACATTTAAGGTAATAGGAACTACTCTGTGCTCTAGAATTAATTTTGAGTAAAAAAGTCAATATTTAGTAGAAAAAAAAGAAAGTAAAACCTGATTCAAGTTATAGATGCAAATCATATTAAAGAAAATTTAAATAATAAATAAAAAATTGAATAAACTAAGAACAATCCATACAAGTATAACATAAGTAATGTTTAGCATAATATAACATAGGAGTAAGGTAATCTTCCGTAGGATTGACATCATTAAATGAAGTTTAATGATGTCGTTCTTTTAGTCATATAAAGATTTTTTTCACAAACTTGGAAAATATGTAAGATTTTGTTTTTCAAATTTACTTATTTTAATTTAATAAATAAATGTACAGGGTTTCATGTAATTGTTAAAACAAATCAAATCATAAATTTCATATATCAAAATTCTTATAAACAGAAGCCCAAAAATGCCACATTTAAGAGAAATATGCACATTCTATAATAGTGCTTTTTTCAAAGATTGTAAAGGAAACTTTTTTAATCAATGAAATAAATTTATAGAACAAAATTAACAATATAGTTTAATATTTTCTTATATTTTTCCATCTTGGACTATGATATCAATTTTGATATCATAGTCCAAGATGGAAAAATATTGATCAAAAACAAAATTGATCTTTGATATCAATTTTGTTTTATTTCATTGATTAAATACATTTCCTTTATGATCTATGAAAAACAGTACCAAGAAATGTGCATATTTCTTTAAATGCAGCATTTTTAGGCCTATGTTTATAAGAACTTTTTCATTATTTCAAGGCAAGAAATTTGTGGTTTAATTTTTGTCCTAACTATTATAGGATACATTGTATATTATAAAATAAATTAAATGAATCAAAAACAGGAAAAATGAAGAAATAGAAAACTAAATGTTTATCTGGATTTCTTCAAAAGAATCCAATAAACATTTAGTTTTTACTTTTCTATTTCTTCATTTTTTCTGTTTTCAATTCATATAATTCATTTTATAAAATAATACACAGGGTGTCTTATAATAGAACAAAAATTCTAATGCATTCCTAAAAATTGCATGAAAGTAAAACTTCATGTATATCTTCTTTCATGAAAAGAAGATATACTGTTTTCAATAATTTAAAAATAAATAAATAATAATAAATTTTTTATTACTTATTTATTTATTTTTATTGTAATATATTTGGGATAACATACTTTTTGGATTAATTTTAATTAAGTATGAAATAAAAATTAGGTATCAAGAAGATCTGCTTTCCTCCTATTCTAATTATATGTGGCACCTAACTAAACCTAATTTGATATTGTTAATATCTTAAAGACTTTTTCCTTTATTATTTTTGTTACATTGATACCAGGCTATAGAGAAGTAATTGTTTTAGATAATAGTTTTTATAGTGATGTAAATTATGTAATTATGATATATTTTAGTTATATATATAAAAAATATTTGATTAATTAAAGATATTTCTTGTTGTTGGTTTTCCTGAATAAAACTATTAAAAAAGGGTATGCAATGAATAAAGAGATTATATTTTAACTTAGAAAGATTATATGAATATCTAAAAATAACTTAGAGTAGTGATTTTGATTTGCTAGTCATTAATAATAATTGATTCAGATATTTTTTGAAGTTAGCAAGAACAACTCATAACTGATCACTTTAGTCAAATTATAAGTGTCAATATATAATTTATGAAATTCAAAAACCATTTTTGTTAACATACCATGAAAAAGATTTTTATATTAATAAAGAATATTATTAAAATAGAATTAGTATTTTTATAATAAATTTAACTATTTACAAATTTGCAAATATAGAAAGCTAGCAATAATTATTGTTAGTTTATTATTTCATTTTATTTTCATTATTATTATTTTTCAACATCTGATAGCATGATATGTTATATTGTATAACAAATTTTTATTAATGTTTTGTTCCTGGATAATAACTGTTATTTCCTAATTGTTTATGCCTCAAATGTTTAGAAAATGTCTATTATTCCCCACACACTATGCTTTTATGACCAGGACAGTGATATTTTGAAATTACCTATTTCCTACAACATTCCAAATTGATTCAGTGCTGTATAAACTTGGAATAACTTCTAAAACTTTCTAGAACTCTACAGAACCTTCTAGAAGTTTACAATAATAATAATAATGATAATGATAGCAATATAAATAGTAATATAATAATAATATTAACTGAACAAAAATGCAGATATTTATCCTGTTAGACAGCTGGAACTAAATTAACAAGTGCCTTAAGGCCATCTGCCTAAATGGTGATACATACCTTCATTTTTCTGAAATGGCATCAAGCTACTGCAAGCTTCTAAGTATATACATTTTGCTATATCTGCAGCTAATTTTTCAAGACAAACAAAAAAGTACTTCATGGAATAATTTACTAAAATGATGTGAGACCTGCAAGACATATTTTGGCATACCTGTTGGGAATCGAAATATCAATCTCCTGGCCACAAAAGCAAATGTTGTGAAGAATAATAGCAATTTTTTATATTTTTTAAGTATAAGCAATCAGAAAATAACACTTACTATCCAGGAACAAAAACACTTACATGATCTAATAGACTATGATTCTGCAGGCATAGGCTGTTCCTCTGCCTGCTCAGGCCTTCTACCAGAAAAATAATTTTCAAAATGATGACTATTTTAACACTAAAGACAATAAACATATATTAGAATCAAACTGACAAAAAAAAATAGTGCACTTAAACTATAAATTGAATAACTATCAAAAACATAAATTAAGCAATAAAAATCGTTTATTAAATAAAAAAACACTAAAGTGTTAATAAGCTTTATTGAAATAATAATAAAGTATAACAAGTTAATAAAAATAACTTGGTTAATTATCAGACAAAGATTCAAAAACAACAATAAATTTCTTAATCAATAATCCAAATATCAAGAGAGATCTTAAATTAATTAAACTACTAAACCTCCACTCATGCTACAAGAAAATACTTTACTTAACTAGTTGATTGACAGTTCAACAATATCACTAACCAGTAAGCTTAATGTCACTTCTGATTCAATTACTTCAATTTTATCAAAGTCAGATGATTCCTTATAAATAATTTACATGGTAGGCTTGCACTCAAGCTTGATTATATAAAACTATCAGATAATTTCTATTTTTCTACTCACAGAATATTATCAAAAATCCCATCATTCATCTTTACAATAATAATTTAACATTATATCTATAATGTTTATAATTCTGTTGAAAAGAAATAATTCTTTAACTTTATTATGAAATCTCATTTTGGCAGTGATGTTATTCATATTGAATGACATCATGACACTCATCCTTAAAATTGAAATCATTTTGTTTCTTATTGCCATTTTTGGCAGATTGAATCAAGTCTGTAAGTAACTTTATCCTTGACTAAATAAAATACCCAATAAATAAATATAATAGGATATAAGTAGAAGCAAAGGAAAGGTTTGGGTTTGATTCATCATATATTTTGATACTGAAATAAATGCTGCTAATATTTTGATAAAAATCCAGTAAGAATTAAGATGTTCTATGTATGAAAAGCATTATGACAAATATGAAGCTAATGATTTCACAAAATATTTTTTGAGAATATGCCTAAAAATTATTTGGTATTTTACACACAAATTCCCATTATTACTGATCTGACCAAAAATTTTAGGGCAAAATAATTCACTTTTTTTCAGTTTTGAATATATAATAATTTGAAGTTACAAACATAATATACTGTAATTAACATTTTATAATTTCTAAATACTGTAATTTTATCTAAATTAAAAATACTTTATAATTTAATAAATAAATAAAAGAAATAAAATATAAATTCAAAATATTATATTGTTTAAATTCTCAATGTTATTAATAAAAATATTTTATTGTTTTAGAAAAGAAATTAAATAATTTTGTGGATGATGATATGTTACTGGATATGAGATGGAATCCTTCATTGCATAAAAATTTATTAGTTTCATCAAAAGAACATCCAGATTTAATTACAAAATATTATTCTTGTGCAAATAGGTAAGATATTCAACTTGATATATGTAATAATTTTAAAGACACATAATTAATTTTTGGATAATTATAATTTTCAGATTTTTGATCTTTTTGAATTATCAAGTATTCAAGTTTATTCAAAATCAACATATTCATTCAACAAGCAGATATAACAATGAATTTTCTCTTATTAATTTATCAAAGGCATTTAAAGAAGGTCACATTACAATTAGAGATTTACCTCATTCTTTTATACAATATGTGCTGCCTTTTCTTTATGAATTAGATGAAGAAATTATTTCATTGTTGGGTCAAAAAAATTATTCTTGTAAAACAATTGATATGTGGAAGGTATTAATATTAATTTATTTATTTTTAAACTGTTACATGTAATAAAGATTCCTACATTAATTTTTTCTTTTCTTTTTTTTTAAATTTTATTATATATCTTAAATTTTTTAAACCTTTATGATTGAATATATAAATAATTATCTAAGTTACTACTTTTTATTTAAAAATAATTGATAATAATTGCAATAACTCTAGTGTACATTGTGCCACCATCTCGTGTTGCTGATTTGTTTACGAAATAAAAATTTAATTTCTTTTTATTGTTTTTCTAGGTTTTTAATTAGACTATACTAAAACTACTATACTATGACTATACTATAGTAGAATTAATATTTTCCAAAAAAATATTATAAGCATTAGAAGGAAAATTTATTTTACAATTTACACTATTCATAAAATCACCCAGCTTTCAGGCCTTTGTTTTGCTTAAATAAAATCCTATTAATACTACTAAAAACATTTTTTGTTATAAATTTTTAATAAATAAATTCGAATCATTTACTGCTCTTATCAGTAGTAATCCTTAGAATAGTACAAAAACAGCACTACTGAGCAGTCCATTATATATGTAAATCACCAAAATTTTACTGTAGAGAATAGTGCTTTATTGGCTACATTGCCATTCTCAGCTCTCTGAAACAGGTTTTAAAAATGTTCTTTCCAGTAAGAAACAGAAATGGAACTTCATGGCGTTCAATGCTTATGTAGTTTAAAGATATAAATGTCACATATACGTAAGATCTGTCAAAATGTATGTGCTCTAACTAATTCTATAAGTCAATTTTTTTAATTATACTGCAAATATCAACTTTATGACTTCAAATATATTATTTAAATTGTTCCGTTCTGTTTTATTCGTTTGTTTTATATTTATGTTCATTGAAATTAACCTGAAGACACAATACAATGTAGCGTCAAAAACATTAGAAGAAAATAAAGGGTATTATTTTCTTACTGTAGTAGTGCTATATTTGAAATCATAAAACTAATTCTGTAAGTTCACTGGAATTAAACTAGTTATAATAAAATTAAGATATAATCTAACAATATTGTCCTCTCATTTTTTCACTTATGGTGAAGAAATGGGAGGAAAATATTATATCTTTATTTATTATAGCCAGTTTAATTCCAGTGAACTTATAGAATTAGTTAGAGCACACATTTCGATGGATCTTAAGTATATGTGACGTTTATATCTTTAAACTATGTAAGCATCAAACACCATGAAGTTCCATTTCTGTTTCTTACTGGAAAGAATGTTTTTGAAATCTGTTTTAGAGAGCTGAGGATGGCAATGTAGCCGAAAGCGCTATTCTCTACAGTAAAATTTTGGTGATTTACATATATAGTGGACTGCTCAGTAGTGGTAGTTTTGTACTAGTGTAAGGATAAATTTTTACAAAATATAGATAGTTCTCAGTTTATAAGTTCCTAAGTTTATGAGTTTTTTTTAAATATATAAAGTATTTAAAAAAACTGAAAATATGAACCTTGATTGCAATAAATAAATGCTAAAAATTCATAAAAAAGAATTTCAAGTTACATAGAGAGTCATGTAATACAGTATGACTGGGTTTGTAGCAAAAACTCTTATTATCTATTATGAAAGCAGAAAAATCAAAATGATGACTAAAAAGTGGAATTTTAGCAATCCTTCTAGTTTTATTGGTATATTATAAATAACATTCATTCTAGTTTCTGCCCAAGGCAGTAGTTTATTTGTGTAAACGATTGTTATATTTATTTGATAATAATAACAACAACATATTTACATGACAGACAGATCTATAATTTGAGAGAGTTCTTCCATAAAAAAAAACATAAATGACAACTACACAAAGCTATAGTCTTGGCAGATA
>WUQG02443223.1:0-13426 GCA_011317285.2 Androctonus mauritanicus
AGCCACATCTGCAGATGAGTTATCGAAACAGCCAAGTAACCGAGGCGGTTGCACACACACACGCCGCGTGTCGCTCGCATACCACACCCGTCCCGCGCGTCTCATCGTGACGCGAAACAATAACCGGGACAAAATACCAAACCGGCCAGGATGCCGGGACCAATGTCTAAAACCGGAACAATCCCGGTTAAACCGGGACGTATGGTAAGCTTATTTATAACTGATGTTAAGTATCACGGAGATTATATCTGTGAATTCTAACTTATCTTTTATAAGAAAAATTATTTTCTTAAGTAGAAAATAATTTTTCTTATAGAAGATAAAGAAAAAAGAAAATTCTATAAGAACTTTTCTTATAAAAGTTAGATCTTTTATAAGAAAATAATTTTTCTTTTCCATAAATTCTAAGATGAAACTGCTATGTAAATTTTCCAATTAAAATTTACAGTTAAATCATGCTTTTTATTTATTTTATTCCATTATCGAACAAATATAATAGTGAATAGACGAGGAAAATTACTAAACAGTATCAATTCTAGCATTAGAAAGAAAGCACTCTAGCGACATAATTCTGACTGATATCGCTAGTCCTTATTTTACATCGTTTCAATTAAGGTCGCGATTTTCAGGAATCTAACCCCGACGTTAAACGAGGACCCTCTGTATAAATATTTCGCTTAATTCATTTTTGATAGATTGAAATATTGAAATGTGAAAATGCTTTGCCACAAAAATAAAGTTTAACATTTATCATCAAGCATAGAAGATAGCCATAAAATCAAAATCAATATAAAAGTACAGTAATTTATTACTGTACTCATATAGAATCCTAAAATATTTAAATTTATTGTGACTATTATGCTACTATTAAATCAAAATCATAAATCGTTTAATCATTTTTCATTAGATATATCTCATTTATCTTTACTATAAATTATTATTTATTGGAAGAATTTCTGATTTCGGTAAAAAAATTATTAAAAATTTCATAATATATGTCACACTTAAGTAAATTGTTCATGTGATTTATAACGAATACTGAAAATTGATATTAACAACTTAAAGCTACTTTCAAAAAATTTTCTCAATTAAAAAAAATTCGCTTCATTTCTCAAATATGTATATAATGCCTATACTTATATTACTGGAAGAAACAGTTATACAATAATGCTTTTTGCAAACCGATGATAAAAATTATTAAAAATATCGATTATTTTTTTTAAATTTCATAAAAATATTTTGTGAGCTGAAGGTTACATGTGGAGATTACCAATATTTATGATGGCTTTTTTAGACCTGATAAATTTTTCAAAGGGAATTTCTTGCGTTTTAAGTAAATTTTTGAATATTAAGATTATTGTGCAATTATTTTGGAAAGATTTATTGAATAATTCTTCGTTATCTATAATTCCATAATACCTTCCCTTTGCTACTACTTTCCTTCTTTCATATACACTATTATGGATATATATCAATTAACCTAAGTATTATTATTATTTAATTAATATATATTGATATCTTTCCTTTCATATACTGTAATGTTCCAAATAGAAATAACATTCAAGCGATTAATTTCTTATTTTTTGATCATTAATAACTCTGTTATTAGACCATCTTTCAATAAACTTTCAATTATTTCGAAAGTTTTTTTCAAGTTAACTCAGTTTATCTAATGACAGATCGAAAATGTTATTGATGGTTAAAAAATGATGAATTAATCCTTTTGAATGCTATTTTTATTCGGAATAACTAAATACTTTACCTTTTATTAAATGAGAATTTGCTATTTTAAAGAAAATTTTTGAATAAAAATAAACATCAATTATATTTCTTCTATTTTTATCATATCAGAAAAAATGTGATGTACTACAAAAATTATGACGCTATTTTTGTGAAAACTCAATTTTGGAATATGAAAACGCATTTTCTGCGAATGCAGTTTTCAATTTTATGGTAAAACAACATCGTAACTACAAACAACTAATAATGATATGTTTATCAAATTACAAAACTAATATGCCGAAGAGGGAAAGTATTTATTATTTCATTTATAAGCTTTACTGCTCATTATAAAGTTTCAGTACATTACAAGATTGCATTTATCAGAAAACATATTTGAATAAAAATTTATTTAAAATATATGAAAACTTAAGATTTATTCAATTGTCTTCTGAATACTATGAATATAAAATTAATTTACCACCTATACAATTTAATATACTTTCGAAGATGTCCTTTGAAAAGCATTCAATGCGTGTTTGCATATTTAATTTTGTGAATGTTCTAGTATTTCTGTTTTTATTAAATAGATCGATTATGATTGAGAAAGTTTGCTTTACACTAAATTATCATTATTATCAATCATAGTTGTTAAATATACTCATTATATATATATATATATAGTAACTTCAAGAATTGAATTTAAGTAATCTATCAATCTACGAATCAAATCTTTATATTAATTATTTATCACAAGAATTTTATTTCCTGCTCTCCACTATATAAAATTCGTTTTGTATTCATTGTAAACTAATTTTCAAGATTTACCTCAACTCAAAGTTCTAAACATACTGATATTCAAATTTTAATTTTGTTTTTTTTTCTCAGATTAAGAGATAAGATCTTGAGTCGAAATTATAATTATAGTCAATAGCATATTTCCAATTGAATAATAAATACAGTATCGGGTACATTCATTTTGAGAATGAAGTTAGATTATAAAAAAAACTTTCCTTATAATAATTATATCTTTTACTATGTATATTTACAGTTTCAAAAGGAAAGTTAATATTTTATAATGAAAAATATAGGTTATGATCTTCCTTCGATATACTAAGATAATTTGTTTAAAACAACAATGAATGTTTTGCTGAAATATATTTTGATATGTTTTAATAGTTTCTGAAATATCGGATTAGAAAAAATTTTCTGTTAAATGCGATATTGTATTTATATCTAATAGAATACGTTAATAAAATTTAGAAACATCCAAGAT
The DNA here is from genome assembly GCA_011317285.2 of Androctonus mauritanicus. NCBI lineage: Eukaryota > Metazoa > Arthropoda > Arachnida > Scorpiones > Buthidae > Androctonus > Androctonus mauritanicus. The sequence continues at coordinate 2,996 of WUQG02443223.1, forward strand.
CTGAAATAAATAGGGTAAATATAAATAACAAATCTTATCATAAAGAAAAATAAGGGTATTACAATATAAAATGGAAATAACAAAATGAAATCATATTTCGTTGATGACATATATCTCAGATTATAAAATAGTAATATAAACTTAAAATAAGATGAAAACTGATAGTAATGTCACGAGACCATAAGCGAAATTTAAAAGTATATATATTTTTGAGAATTATCTTATATTAAGTTTATCAGTCCTGCTGAAAGAAGAAAATTGAAAAACAAAAAGGAGAAACGTTTTAAAATACACTTTTTTTTGTTATTAATTTGTGAAATGTATTTCGGCTCTACATACATACATAAATCCTCATAAATTTTCAGACTATTCAAATATTATTTTAATATTCCTAAATCTATTATACAGTATTTCTTTTGATCTTAGAAATACAATGGTAAAATATAGATTAATACATTTATAAATAAACGATCAATTCAATTTTAGTGCTATTTATTTTTTGATTCCATTAAAATTTATGTAAATTCCAAACATTACTTATAAATGAATTAATATGTATACAGTATGATGTCTGTCGTTTGCTGTTGTCTGTTCTGCGTAGGTTCCCACACTGTTTGATCTATCGGGACTAAAATTTGCGAAACGCCTTCCCATTATCCTGCAGGTAACATAAACTATTCTAGATCAAGATCGACCCAGGATATGGGAATTTGAGGTGACAACGAAATTACGTATTTAAATTCTTCAGAGTTTTGTTCGAATTCGGAATGGCGTCATAATAGTACCAGTATGAGACTATCGTAACGTAATAATAGATAACATCAGAAAACACTATTTATGCATAATGGTCACTGAGACGTTGCGTATAGCAATGATAATTTCATCATTACATCATATGCTAATTGAATTAATGTTAAAATTGGAGGTAAAAAGCCAATGGATTTCAAATGCTATAATAAATGAATTATAGAATATTGTAAAATGATATTTCTGTATGATTCATTGTTAACTTATTATCATAAAATCTATAAATTCAGACCCAGCCTGATGAACTTTAATCTCTCAATTGGCCCCACCATGAATATTGGTCAGTCTATGACGGACTCTAAAAGTGGCTGCAGTCATGTGTGATGTAATATTTTAATTCACGCTAACCTAACCCATAAATTCACTAAAACTAACATAATGGAGTAAGAATTATCTCATAAACTTATTATATATCTGAAATTCCAGAGCAGCCGAATATTCTGACTATTTTTCTATTATCTGATTTTTAATAGATACTATGAATATTTTGTTTTTAAAATGAATTTTATAATATATTTTGACATGACAATTTGTAATTAAATTTAAAAATTCAATTCTTAAAAAAACCTGCTTAATTTCTTTAATTAATGTTATCGCGATAATTTTAAAATATTTTTAATATGATTATTACATTATTTTTTTCAGAGATACATATTTATAATCATCCAGCTATGGCAATGAATCTAAACCAAGTACAGTAGTAACTGATTGATTCTTATTACAGTAATCATTTCAACCGAAATTCAACTCGCTGTAATTTTCGTTCCAAGTAAAATATTATTAATCTGACAAGTATATTAAAGAAAAGTATTCAAGAAGACATTGACTGCCAAATTTGAAATTTCAAATCTCTGTAATGAAAAACAATAAAGCCGTTTTAAAACTGTAAAATCGGCGAAAAAAGCAGTCGTTTTCTTTTTATTCTCCTTCTTCCTCTTTTCCTTCACAAATGCTTTACAGGTTACATCGTCCAATTAATATCGATGAAAATTGAGATATGTATATTTCTTAGATTGAGATACCTTGGAAATTTCAGCAAAGTTGAGTCCAAATAAACGAGGGAAATTTGATACCTTTTTCATAAAATATCTCTATCTATCACTTATTTAACTGCTTTTAACTAAATTTAGATTATAAACATAGCTTAATGAGCGTTCTAAAAAGTTTACCCAACTGGACTAAAATCTAGAGGAGAATTCTCGTCTCTAAACATGCCTCTATACGTCACATCGTTCAACCAATTTCGATCAAATCTGAAATATAAATATTCTTTTTTGTTATTTAAAACTTTTTGAAAAATATAGCTCAATAAGGCCAAAATGAAGAAAATAGGAAGTCCTTTCATAACGAACTCTCCAATAATTCATATCACTCAAATGATTTTGATCAAACTTCAATTAAAATAGCCGCATATAATTTATGACAAACATCTTGATTTCTTAGTACTATACTTTGCTTATTTTTAAATATTAGATGTTTCTGACTAGATATTATAATTCTGGAAGTTATAATCAAAACTAGATCTATATATTCTGAATAAACCATCAGCATAAATATTCTTGAAAAAATCAATAAAAATTGTTGTCATGGGAACCTATGACATAAAGAGATGATTTCTTCAATATTAATGTAAAAAATATTGTTTAAATAAAATAGGCAATATTTAAATTATTGTAACGTATCTATAAGATGTGGGTGATTACTGATACAATTTCATTTTATTTTGATTATCACTTAAATACTATGTCATACTGTTATTTTATTATCTGTATAATACTTATAATGATACTTATAATACTTATAAAAAAATATTAGTTTCAATGAGAAGTTTTATCGCCATTTATGAAACTGATTATATATTTTTAATAAAAAAAATATATTTCTTAATTTTATTTCTTTCATTTCTTATAATATTCGACGAAAGTACTTAAGAACTGAACGAGATAAAAGATGTATTTTTGCTTAGCCATCTGATTGTAACAATAATTCACAGGCATATTTATTAATAGAGTCTATTTTCCTCAAATCCAAAGGGAACTTGATAATACATGGGAAAGAATCTGAATGTTCTGATGAATCTGTTTTATCATTAAAGACTACATTAGACTTGATACTGCAAATATAATTTGGTTCTGATTACAGTATAACTATTTCTAGAGTAAATGATAATATTATTTACATTACGCATTTCGAAGCAATAGATATGAAAATTCTGAATACAGAAGAAGAATTTATTTATTGTAAAGCAAGCATACTCTGAACGGTAAATATAATTAAAATATTGAAATATGCATCTTTACAAGTCCATCCAATTTGCCGTCCACTAATTCAGAATATTTAGTTTTGATAATGTTTAAACAAACTTTTATTCGACTAACGATCTAATAAAATCATATTTTAAAGATTTTATTATGGGATCTTTTAAAAATCTTTTTATTAATTATTTATTTTATAACACATTATTTAATAGGAATTTTTTAAAATTATTCATATGATTCTAAGAAAGTATATGTCTTGGAAAAGCATATGTATGTGTCATAATTTAAAACTTCATAAAAATTTGAATAAGGAATAATTTTTGGCTGAAAAAATTTTCCAGAATAGAAGAAATTTTTTCTCTAAAATTACATTGGAATTCTGCAAAAAAATTGAATAAAAATATAGCAATTAACCTCACTTCCTTATATTTGAATGCACATATGTCTAATTTTTCTTTGATACTTATCTTTAACATTTATTAATATATATCGATTGAATTAATATTACAATAGTTTTAATACAATTATTAAACTATAACACGTAATACTCTAAGATATTCATCAGATTATTTAATACAAATTTAGAAAAGATACTGTTTTACTTTGGAGATTATTGATTAATTCGTGTTTCTAGACCGTTGCTTCAAAGCGTAGATGGCGGAAATAATTATTGATTATTTAGATCCATCGCAATTAGTTAATTATTCCTTTTTATGAATTATAACAATGATAATTTCTCCATTTTGTGATAGATGAGTTAGAAAATTTGTCATATGTATAAAATGCATCTAAACTCAGAACAATTTGGAATCACTAGATCATTTTCCGAAATCACTTAAAACTAAATGCAACATTTTGTCAGAATTTATAAAAATACTAGTTGTTTATATTTTGTTATATTAATTGTTTTATTTTTGTTTCATTCGTGATGAATGGAACAAAAATTGATAAAGTTAAAGCGTAATTTTCATAACAGATTTTTAAAAAATTTTTCAAATATGTTCTAATTAAAAAGTTCTTAATTATAGCATTTTTAGTATTTTTGTTAAAATAAATAATTATTGATGAAAACTGAATTAAATAAATAATAATTTATTACTTTAATTTGAATTTAATTAATCCATATTTAAATAATTATCTCTCTATATATAATTCGGCAAAAATTTTTATAGATTTATACATTTCATTGTCATGAGATATATTTAAAAAATGCATTTCACGTATATTTAATAATGAAACATGATTTAAAAATTATATTCAGAGTTTAAAAAATTCTAAATTAGTCATGAATTAAATAATTTTTTAATTCATATAAATATTTACGGTATATTTTGTTCTAAACTTTACATACCGATAAATTAAAACTTCATTTTAAGACTAAATTATTATATCGATATTATTAGAAAATTAATAGATAATGATACAGAAACGATAAATATTGATAAGTTTATATATTACATAAAGGAGTATTAAATAATATCATAAATATAAATAAAATATAATCATCTAACCTCAAGATGTATATATCATAGTTACGTATAATAGTGTCAACAACCGTGATTTCATTAACGTGAATGAAGTTCATTAATCTATTACAAGGCCTTATGCTAAGCAACTGATAAAGAGTATGAAGAGTCATCATTTAAGAGGCTTTTCTAGCTAATTATATTTTCAAAGATTTCCTGCTGTTGCTTCTGGATTATTTTTAATATTTCGATCACTTTGACATCATCCCCCTTTACTATAATATTATTCCTTTTAACAAATATTTTAATAAGGGCCATTGATTTTCTTTCTAATATAAAATCCTGTTATTTTTCTATTGGATAGTCATTGAAATTCTTTATGATCTTTTTTTTGTATATTTTTCTTGGTTGATAATATATTCTCTCACTGAGATGGTATAAACACCAGTGTGTAGTTACAGTAGATACTCCGATCTTATAGACTTTCTTTTCTGAGTGTGTAGAAAAAGTTTAATGTTTGACTGCTATCCTATAGTCACTTTGTTCTGGAAATCACATTTTAGTTTCTGGAGTTTTATGATAAATTCTGTAGTTTTATGATAAATTCTGTAGTTCATGTTATAGTTGCTTGTCTATTGGAATTACAATTATTTGTTCCTATGGGAGTTTCTAGGAAACTCTTCGAGAAATTCATGTTTTAAACTTGATTACTTAATTAAGATATATATATATATAATTTAAAATTTGATAATTTTATTTGTATTTATGATAGTAATATATTAATCTTTAGGTTTTATTCAATTAATTACTTATTTTATTGTTTGTTCATTTTGACTTATGCAACAAAAATGAATGGAAATGAAAATCAAAATTAAGATAGAAGTTAATGCATAGTTCGTTGTTTTGTATATTTATTTTACTATTTGAGCTACAGATGGTTAATTCATATTAACCTAAAATGCTTCTATTAAATTTGTTATTTATTCTACATCCAAAGTTTTTTTAACATATCTAACTGTTTCATATTTTTTAGAAAAAAACATCACTAAAATATTTAATTTATTTTATTAATTTTCATTGTATAATATCATGCAACAAAGTACAAAAATCTGTTTTATATATTATATGAACTTCACATCCGATTAAAGACCGATAATGAATCTGAAATTAGTTCTATACTTTTATTTTTATTGACAAAATCCATTGAGGATTACATTCTAGATGGAAGTTCCGATTTCTTCTATTGATCTTTAATCGGTGAGGCTGATTTAAATATTGTATTAGTTAATTATTTATTTCTTCTTTTAATCTTTAGTCTTTTGCTATTAGTTAATGGAGATAAAAGATAAACGATAAGCGCTTTCTTTCTTCAAAGGCATTATTTAAGAGCTAGAATTAACAGTAAATGACGATAAATTTTTAAAGAGCGATGGATAAACGACGATTTCTCTATATGTTATGCTATTTAAGAGTGAAATATGTTGTTATTAAATTCTAATAGTTTTTAAGAAATTATTATTAATGCATAGAACGGAATTTTTTATTAATCTTCATAACGTTTTCTTGAGTTCCTTGATTTTTTGAAATAAATGATAACTCATTCTGTTTTTATTTAAGATAATAATAAATAAAAGTTTGCAACTGAGATGAATTAGTGTAATTAAGGCGACCAATATCAGTACATAATTATTTATTTAATAATTTGAAACAAATTGATGATAATTAAATATGATTAATAAAATTATTATAACTTTTTAAATAAATTTATTATAAATATAATATGATATAAATATTATATTTATATTATAATTATAAATATTTTTAATATCTCTAAAAAATCATAAAGATAAACATAGTCATCTTATGTTTCCATTCCGAATATATAGATAGATATTTTTTACAAATATAATTATTACTTAAGATGATAAAAAAAAATGTAATATCAAAACTAATAAAGAATATAAACACTATCAAAATGAAATATACACATTATTTTATTTTTAGTAGTTTAATGTTTTTCTCATTCTCACAAAAATTGTGTAATTCTCAGAGGTATAGTTAGTGTAATTATTTCTAGAAGTCATTATACTTAATCCAGATTTCAGAACAGAAAACAGCCTTCTTTGAATAGAAAACAATTTTCTTCACGTTTTTCGTAATTATTGGAATCTAAGTTATCAAATCAGTTATTTTTTATTTCTTTAGAAAAATTTAAAGTTTAGGATAGATTTCATTTTCATGTCATTTATCTTCTGCATTAAATATTAAATTCAGTTTTCTTTTCATAATGATTAACAATATAAATTGAAACAGTTATGGTTTTGAATTTTTAAGAATGCTTGCATTTGATGCTGAAGTATAGTTAGTTTTTTATACATATATTAAACAAATAAATTTGGATTCATCCCGGAATAAAAATAGAGATCTGAGGTTTGCAGAATATCGCCATTTGTTATTGAAGAAAATTAAATAAGAAAAAGAGTATAAAAATATATAAATAATTAATTAATATCACTTAAAGAAAGAGAGAAATATTTTATTGTGCTGATGTTAGAAATTGTTACTATACAATTACTTGTTCCGAAACTAAAATTTCAGTTTTTTAATAGTATTTTTTAATTATTTCCATTGTGTTGATGATAAAGGTTTTCTCTTAGAATTATTTTCAGTTTTATATAATGAATTTCATGGAATAATTTCCATCTTGATACAAAAATTAAAATTAATTTTAAAAAATACAATATTCTAGTATTTTAAAATTGTTTTATCAATATTTTGTGCAAAAAAAAAGTATAAAATAAAAATATTTATTGAAATCCTGTTCCAAATTTATTTTTCTTATAATTTCATTGTCAGTCTTTGGAATATTCTTAGCTAGTACAAAAATATATGTAATTGTAAAAATAATAGATATTATATTGCTCTATTTCAATATATAATTTTTTGTATTAATTTTAAATAATATATGAAAAATATTTTAGTTTATACAAATAGTATTATCATCTGAAAATTTCAATTTTCAGTATGATAGTAAATAATCATCGTAACCTTATGCAAAATGCTCTGAATTTCATATAATGAAATATACAGTACTGTACAAAATAAAAATTTAATCGATAAATTGTATAACAAATCTTTTTACAATGTTGTTAGTTTTCTAAAGTGTATGTTCTATGTTTTGGCCTGAAAAATAATCAAATAGTGGAATTGCAGTATAATAACCGTACTATTGACTATATTTCGTATTTCTGATAGATGAGATCATTCTGCTTTGGTTAGGATACTTATTTGAATGATTTACGCTACCGAATCCTGCACAACAGATATAAGATGAAGGATATTTATCACAAACTGGCCAGGCCTGGATACCTTGGAAAAAAAAAAAAAAATGAAATGATTTCGGATTGAAAATGACAGATGATTAATACTCTTCAATGCAACAATTCTGCCGATATTCGGCATTGAATACACTAAAATCATTCTATTTTTAAATTATTTATAATAGAACATTAAAAATTGAACATTGAATTAATTTATATCAAACCTTTTAACAGGATTTGTGGAAGATACGCTATAATAAATTGTTTTTATATATTTTTATTATATTATACATAAACATATTGTAATAAGAATATTAAATAAATTATAATATAATGCATGAAAACGTGAAATCATTTTTTTATAAAATATTAAATAAATATAGTTCAAATGAAAACTGCAATTATTTTATATAAATTCAATGAAATGCTGTTTAATCCAGTATAAATAACATATTATTAATAATCATATAAATATTCAGTATTTAATTCACAACAAATTATATATACATTTTTAATGTACCGACTTAAAATACAAACTATAATTTATATATTTATCGAAAAATAATTACTAAAAAGACGATGGCTAAGAAAAATCTTAAAAAAGGATCTTCATATTGAGACACAATACTATCACTTATGCAGCATTATGTCATACTACAATATTTGTATTACACATCACATTGTATGATGTTATCTTATATCACTTCAAATATAGCAATAAAATATGACATTACAGACTGATCTTTAATATTTTCCCTTATAATTTTCTGCAACATCTCTTACAAAGATTAGATAATAATAAATAATTCCTAACAATTTGTTTCTGCTTTTCAGATCTATTCAACCGATTCATAAATGTTCTTTGTTCGATACAATAAATATTTAGATTATTATACATTTTATTTTCTGCAATGAATGTAACTAGTTTTCTGTACATATACTTATGAAAGAATGCAATTTTCTTGTTAGAAATGAATTTACATTCATACCTTTTATCATTATTTTTCTTTTATTTATAAAAATCAACAAATTTTTAAAACAAAGAAAGTGGAAAATATTGAATTTGTGTTGCGTAATAATAATGGAAAGAAAAAAATTCTATTCAGAAAATTGGATACCATGAATTAATTTATTTGAACACGACTGTCGGTGTCTGAATGATCAAAATACTGAATTAAGTCAATAAAAAAATGCTAAAAAAGTTGGGGAAAAAGATTACTTTGAGAAATACTTCTTCGATTTTTCTTTTTTTAGAGAAATGAAGTTGGAGATAAAATCATTATCAATACAGCAGTTTCTAAATTTGAAAATAATTGAAAAATAACAGCAATGAATTTGTGACTAAAACCATAATTTCTTAATTTAATACACCGAAGAATAATTTGAATGGAATCAAAAACTTTGAATAAATAAAAATATGAAAAGTTAGTTTTATTTATAAATAAAATTATCATCAAGTGATTTTTAATGAAATTTATTCGAAAATTATCGTTTAAATTCGCTAATTTTAAAAGATTTCTATTTTCTTTAATTATTTTTATATAAATAAATCTATTATACACAAAAAAATTTTAGTGCTGAAGTTTAGAGAATATTTAAAATTCTTACAAAAAAATTAAAACGAAACATTCCTATCTTTATTATTTATCAACATATTTATTATAATAGGCCTATTTACTGTTTAAATAAAGAGTTAGATAATTATCGTATACTACGATTTAAAAAAATTACGTCGGAATTTTTTTATACTGTCTTTATATTGTAATAATTAAAATTTAATAAATTATTTTATTGTTTAGAATAATTACTTTGTTTGATACACAGATTAAAAGAAATATTTGTTTAATAAATACAGTGAAGTTTCGTTAGAGGAACGGAGGCCACTTCTTTATAACGTGAAAACGATACTTCATTTAAAAAAAATGTCGAATACACAAACGAAGGAAATATTGTGACCTTTGACCTGGTGAAGACAAGTTGCAGTAATTTGAAATCGGACGGCAGATGAAAATTTTCATAAATCCAACATATTAGATAAAAATCGAATATATCATCAATTATTTTTTTCTTGCCTTTAATACTAAATTCAGTATTAACATAGAAACAGTGTTATAATTTTTATTAATATTGAAACAGTGCTGCTACGTACTTAATGTATTAGAAGTGTCTAGTAATTATAAATTTTTCAAACAAGCTTATAAATAGTTAAGAAATTTTATTTTATATATTCTAGATCATTAAAAAAGTATTTTGTGGTTATTCGTACATTTTTTAAAAACTTATTTTACTTTGAATAATTTTATCATAATAATATAATATTATTATGATAAAATTATATATTATTATCATCAATGTGAGCACGGAATAACTCCAGAGCAAAGTGCTATGTCGGACAAGAGTCAAGACATAGCTACTTGATATGTTTCGTTGTGTGTTAACTAATGTCTGTGACAGTGCTGAGAAACTTTCTTACTATGTTGCATGTATTGAGTAGTGATGTCTGTTATAGTATTATGTATGTCTTGGGGTGTAAATCTAGTGTTTTGAAGCTTTTGTGTAGAGTGTGAGGAATTACTCCTG
>WUQG02443234.1:0-13425 GCA_011317285.2 Androctonus mauritanicus
ATTTCGAGTTCGTCAACTCTACCAATAACTCGAGATGGTGAATACGGCGGTAAGCGGCGGAGACAGTTCCAACCAGGGGCTGCACTCATACTGGTGGAGAAGTACCGGATGGTGAAGGACAGGGATGGCCGGGCCGGGACCAGGACTCCGAAAAACCTTCTGCAGGAGTTATCAGAGCCGGAACGCGAACTCTGGCCTGGTAACTCCCGAAGAGAGGACTCCTGCAGGAGGATTCCTTCGTGGCACGCCGACAGCGTTACCACTCGGCCATCCGGCCAGTTTAATGCCACAATGAAAATTAAACATTCAGATTAGTTCAAATCAATTACATTTCAGTTTGATGAGAATTTAATTTCCGCATTCCGAAGCATAGAATATGGTTTAAACATATGAAATAAATCTTAGAATACTCAATTTGTGTTGATATTTATTCAAAAAACTTTTTGTCTTTTATGATTAGAGGTCTTATTTCTGTGAGACTTGCGGACAATATGAACAGGCTTATGGCCTTCCTGCAGTTTGTGGAGTGAGCAAGGATAGGTGATGAGACAGCGACCAAATGACATAGAGACTACGTTTGAAAACAACAAACAACTTCCTTTATTATAGAGGAGACAGTATACAAACACTTCCGACGATGTCGGAAGGAAGGATAGATGGGTTAACAAGACAATATGTTTAGTTTTTCTTCTGTGGAGATTCTTACTCTTCTCCAGTTCGATATCTTCTTGGATTGGCTCATTTCCTTTTCGGCCTTGTCAAGATAAAGTTCGGCATAGTTCAATCCTTTGTTTATGCGCACGAGATGAATTTACGACTTTCTTTTCTTAAATCTGTGGGCCCGACTGTGTAGAAGATACTTTCCCGATCATATATATATATACTAACTTTTTTCCCTAAGAAAAGTAATAAACTTATCATTTATTCTTATGGTTTAAAAGCGATCATGTTATGATATTGTTTTGTAGAGGGCGATCCCATTTCATTATGAGTTCAGTTTGTAAAAGGTTTGATGAAATCGAACCCTCCACAATTTAAACGTCTCCAATTTTCTTATCAGAATTTTAATTTAATCTTATTTTATTTTATTATTATTTTAAAATTCTAAAGCAATAATGATTAAAATAATTTAATAATTCGCTAGTCTCCATATTTCTCACAAATCCGAGTAATATTTCGCATTTTAGTGTCTATATAGTAGAACTTGCATGGAACGACCACCTACCGTTCCTATCAAAACTGGTCGTTTATACAGGTGGTCTTCTTATACAGGTTAAGTATAATACAGCATGTTTAAATGAAACAAAATGATTACACTTTAATAAAAACAAAAAGTATGTTTTTGTTACAATTTATAACACGTTTTATCGTTTGTTCAAAAACACAACATATTTAATTAGTATGGGGAAAAAACTATCAATAATACTTTATCGCATTCCACTTTTATTTTTTATTATTCTATGGCAAAGTAGTTTTCGATGTCGTTTAATTGAGACAACAATTTTTCATTATTTTCTATTTAGTTGATGCCAGTTTTTTAATTCTTCAACATGGTTCTTGCTGGGTGTCATTCGCTGAAGGTTTCGATTTCCGTTGTTCCTCCATTTAGCTAGAATTTCTTTTTGAGACAATATTTTGTGGATTTGTATTTTCCCCACGTTAAATTTTTGTGTTAATGCTCGTTGAGAAAGACATTTTTAGTGTCTTCAATCATTTTTATTCGCTGTTCTTAATCTCATATGTGTATTGAGATACACATCACACATGTGATATTGTAACATCACATGTGTAATGTGTATTGGCTGTGTTACAATATCACATGTGTAATGTGATATTATAACATGGCTATGTGATATTGTAACATGTCTCAATACACGTGTGATATTGTAACATGGGAATACAATATCACATGTGTATGAGATTAATTTGATTAATATGCTTGCATATAACACAAACATGCGGATCCGGTAGCTGGTTATTTTCATTTTCCCTGTTTTCCCTATATCACTTCCACATAAGCCTTACAATATCACATATCTTATGAGATTAATTTGATCACAATACAATATCACATACATAATTTAATATGTAATATCATTACAATAATTTGTAATATCATTACAATATCACATGTCTTATGAGATTAATTTAATCATTGAATACGCTTGCATAGAACATAAACATCCGGATCCGGTGGCTGGTTTTTTTCACTTTCCCTGTGTTCCCTATATCACTTCGCCATAAGCCTTCATGTTTATGATTTTTAACGTTTTTAATATAAAATTTAATTATATCATATCATAGATACAATTCTAAGGCACGTCCATATAAAAAGATATTGCACTAAAGTAGAAATGAAGCCAGAATTTCATCATTTCAGCGCTCTACGTCTCTCTCGTGGTATGAATGATGGAGAAAAATTCCCACTGTGCATTTTTTTCAATTATGGTGGATTGATTTAAATGAAATTTAAGTTTAACAGAAACTGATACTGATGTAAGCAAAAAGATAGTCTATTAGTAATGATGTTAAAAAATTATGGTCGTCATAAATAGTTTCACTTTATGTTTGGTCTACTAAAATGAGGTCGTGGTCGCGTTAGAGAGGTGGTCTTCTTATGGAGGGTCAAATAGCATTATATCTATAGAAAAAAATTTGGTTCCCATAAAATCATGGTCGTCATGTCAGGTAGTCTTCTTATACAGGTAGTCGTGAAGTCAGTTTTCACTGTATTTATATATATGATCACGATCCAAAAACATTTCTAAATACTGTTTTATGGTATTTCAATGATAATTCATCTTTAAGGAATATTTTTCTCATTTCCATATTTTCATTAACATGACTGAGAGATATAATATCGAATAAAAAATGTTATAGAATATTAATTTCTTAAATTTTTATTAGCTTGTGAAATTAATAGCTAGTATAAGCTTTATTAATTTTATAAGCAAGTATTTTATATTAAAATTTTCTTTTTTATATATATATTTTAAAAATCAACAAAAAAATTCAACAAAATTTTAATGATTTGATTTCTTGCCGTATTTATGTATACCCTGGCTACATATTTTTGTCATTTCATGTGACTCTTGGAAGTAAAAATTCACTGAGAAAATACTTAAATAAATTTATTTTCCATTTTAAAAGCATTAATGGCATTCCATAAACGATAGCTATTATTCTGTAAATAGCTGAAATTATGGGATTATTGCAGAATTAGATAGATTTACACCAATTATTTTGTATATCATTTTGACTTAGTAAATAAAACCTCTTAGTAATCTTAGTAAATAAGATTTATTACAATTGGTTTTATATAATTTTTCTTCTTTCCTCTTTCTTTCTATTTTTACTATTCTATAAGTCAGCGATTCTCGATCTGTGTGTCTATTCTCTGTGATGAATCGCTGTCGCTATCTGGACAATGATTCTCAACCTGTAAGAGGCGTCCCTCTAGGGAGGACGGGCCCCACAGGTTGAGAATTGCTGCAATAAGTTTTAAATTCATTTGTGTTCTTCAACTGGAAAATTAATATATATATATTGATCGTGAATACGACAGTCGGTAGTGTATTCGTGTCAGAGATAACGTTAATCGATTGGTTGCCAATAATAATAATATTTCAAAGATAATTAAATATGTTTCATGTTACCTTTCAGAAAAACCCAAGTACCGAAACAATTTTTTCTATTAGTTTCTTGATATCGTTTTCTTTAATAAGAAGTAATTTCATCCAAGATATTCTTAATAGCTATTTTCATCTTATAAACAAAAAAAGTCCAGACGAAATGGATTTTGAAATAATATAACTTATCTATAAGTAGCAGCAAATAATAAAGAATAATATTTAACAAGATAATCTTTTCTGTGATAGCATGAATACTTGATAAATAAAAAAACGTGTTTATGTATAACTAACATAAGGGATTTATGTATTGATATATTCAAAATTCTTTTTAATCGTGATAAGGTTTGTTTTAACTCACGGGAATTTTATTGAAAAATTTATTCAAATTAATTTAGATAGATAACCTTTATCTATTTTCATTTTGTTCTCATCCTGATCTAATTCAAAGACGAATATTTAATAAATAATCTTTCTCGATGGAACCTTAGAGTTCGGTTCTGATAATAAGAAATACAATAGAGTCTCTGTAATCCGATACATATGGGACCGGGGCTTGTCGGATTTCAGAGATTTATCGGATTATTGGATGTTCGATGACAAAAATGGAATTACACAAACGAATACGCTCAGTTTATTAAAACTTTCTTGTCACTGCTCTTGGAGCCGGTTGTATAAACGAAGACTAATTTAAACCGGACTAATCAAGAAACTTGCCTTAGCCTTAGTCTGCTTGCGCCGAGTCTAAATTTGTCTTGTTTAAACTAAAATTAAGTATTGATCTAAGTCTTAGACCGATACTTAATCTTAGTTTAAACAAGACAAATTTAGACTCGGCGCAGGCTAAAGCAAGTTTCTAGCTTAGTCCCGGTTTAAATTAGTCTTCGTTTATACAACCGGCCCTTGTTGTTCAAATCTTCCACAAACTCCTCAATTTTAATTCGATTTTTTCACTTTTACCGATTTTGATATTATGTAAAGATAAACAACAAACACTGATATATCAAAAAACCGTTATTTTATAGTAAACAGTGTACTGAGCTTAAAAATTTGTCCAATTATAACGCCTCCGCATAAACGAATAGCGAATGATAATTTGTTTACATCAGGTTCTCTCTGTCGCACATCGACAAGTTATGACATGAAAATTTCAAGTGAACTGACTTGTGAGTGACGGTTTGCAGAGTATCGGACTACTGGAAATGTCGAACTGGCGAAATGTCAGACTACAGAGACTCAACTGTAACAGATAAATAAATGTATTTGCAACAAACTATTGATTTAGAATGTATATGACAGAAGAAACTGAAGCAAAAGAAATATAAGAAGAAAATTTAAATTTTTGTCTAAATAAATTCCGTATATGAAAAACTTTAGATAAATTTAGTTCTTTGTATAATATGTACAGAACTCTACGATTTTTCTTAATTAAAGAATGTGATATATATTTGTACTTAATATATACAGTTTGAAGAACAAACTGAACTGATAAAGAAAAAGAGCAGTTATTAATTAACATCTAAAATGGAACTTTTAAATCTCTCTATTCTAAGATATAAAATAGAAATTTTCTACAAGTGAAATTATATCTGGAAAAAACTGACAACAAAAATTATAACATAACTATAAAAAAATTAAATCTCAGAATTTCAGCAACCGGCAAAATTTTATGATTACAATAGATTCCGGCCTATGGGATCGAATCTCAGGTCGGATAAATGAATGGCCGATTAATCCGAAACACATACAAAATACCATTTTTGAATTTTAAATATATATAATTTACAACCTATAAATTTTATCTAAGTAACATTTACTTAGAAAAAAAATCGATAATCTTCATTTGCCATTATGATTTAAATTCGTTTTTGGAAGCAAAATTATAAAATCACGCCAATTTTTTGATAGGAATTATTTAAACGGCAGTTGAATTATCTGCATATTCGATATGTCTTATCGTAATTTAAAATACTATCTATCCTTCCGAATGACTTATACTTTTTTCGATTTTATTTCTACTCATAGCTTAACGAAAATGTGGCCGGTTAAAGCTTGACCGGATAAGAGAGAGTATACTGTAATATATTTCTAGTTGAGTAAAGTAATTTAAATTTACGAAATTCTTCCAAGTCAATAGGATTTTTGTTGTTGTTGCTGTAGAATAGTTAATATTCATAACACAACGAATAAATAAAAATGATTTTTTATTATTGTATATTGTTTGAGATTCGTTTATAGTAATATATGATTCCCAAACGAATTTTTTCTTCGAATAACAATTTTATTTGATATCCCAGATCCAAATTCATGACTTATGATGCGAATTATATTCTAATTGTTATAGTTTACTTTTTTAAATGTTTTTTTATTGATCAATTTATTTCATTTTAAATGAAGTTTCCATTTGTATTTTAACCGAATTGACGAACGAAAGTTAAATGATTTAATACTGATGTTCTTTCTTTAAAAGTAACCTGCATTATTTAATACTCCAGCATTAACTATTTAAAAATGTACGTTCAAACTTGAAAGATTTCTTCTCAGTGACCTTTGAACAATGTTTAAATTTTATAGCCTAAACATAGCATAGTAATTTGTATATTAAAGTCGAATATGAAGTAATTATATTACTAATAGTCAAACGTGGCTGGCTGGCTGGATGGATGTTCCTTTTTCGGTTGAATTACTGTACCGATTTCTATAAATAGGGTGTTTTTAGAAAGGTCTAACTTTTGGATGTCTGAGACTGCCAAAATTATTTGTTGTTATTAATAATTTAAAAATTAAAGAATAAAAAATTACATTGAAATTGTAGTTCCTCTAAAAAGACAATGTTCGTAGGCGGAGCTGTAACCTAATAATGGCCGCCATCTAATAATTCGGTAGATTCCGTATACATGTTTCTAATGATATTCCAAGGTTATAAGATTAAATCGGAAGATTTCCGTTCATTTATATGAGCGGGTAATTTCGTAGTCGCATATATTATTAGTCAAACGTGACTGGCTGCTTTCTGGCGGCTGGCTAGCTGGATGTCTCTTTTTCGGTTGAACTACTGTAACGATTTCTATAAATAGTGTATTTTTAGAAAGGACTAATTTTTGGATGTTTAACACTGTTAAAATTATTTGTTGTTATTAATAACTTAAAAATTAAAAAATTAAATTAAATTGAAATTGTAGTTCCTCTAAAAACAGAATTTGCAGATGGCGCTGTAACTTAATGATGGATGCCATTTTACGATTTCCTCTTGGATTCCTGACACAAGTTCGGATGTGTTTTTCGTCGTTATATACAGTATTATAAGATTAAATCACAAGATTATAGTTACGCTCATTTATATAAGCGGATAATTTCTAGTATTAATTAATCCTTTAGATTTGTTTGTTTAAAAGTAGCAGAAAACCTCAGAAAAACCATACACGAATGATGATTTTTTGAGGTTTCTTTGTAATAAACATCCGTTGAACTAATATGACAGGATATAGTAATAAATATAGAAATTATTTAATATATTTTTACTATATTAAGATGATTTTGATGACATATCCCTTGTTTTTAATAATTCCAAAATAAAACATGTTCTGAAAGAACCTACTTTCCGAATTTCATTTTTATTTTTTATGCCAATAATATAGTAGTACCAAAAAACTGCTCCATTCAAAAATGATATTAAATTGATTATATTTTAATCAAATTGTTAATCGAAGTTAATTATTAAAAATTAATAATTAATTAACATATATTTAATTTGAACACTTTAAATAATTTATTTTTTTTTTATTCTAATTTCTTGGTCTCATTGTTCAAGGTAATTTATTTGTTGCCATTGAATAAGCCGTGACTGACTTTCTTCATCAAAATATTATTACAGTATTATTATTATTTGCATATGTTCAATATTTTTCTAGCTAATTTATAGATGTCAACAGCTAGATAAAAGCAGACATTTTTATCCAATATAAAAAAGAGCAGCAGAATCTATACGATTCTAATAAATAAAAGTCTGAAAATTTCTGTTTCTCGATTAAGACCATACTATATAATATTTTTTTTCCCTTAATGTTTTGAATATGATTGGAAATAATAAACAAAAATAATAAAACATTCATCGTATGAAGTTGGCCACCACTTTTGAATGAAATTTTTTTAAAACTCATTTGCACCTCCTTAGCACCTTTTTGCACTTTAAAAACTTTTAGGACTGTGAGTCTCGAAGACCCGCCATATTAAGTGATCGATTGTTAAATTGTATAACTAAGATATGAATAAGTTAATTAATTTATTTTTAATTCATCTCAAAATTTTTATAATTAATTATAGCCGCATTTGGCAATAATATAGAAGGAAACAGAGTCTTTAAAACTTCTATAATAACTGGAAAAAGTCCGCGAATGAGGAACTTCTTTTCTGTTCTTCTCTTCCTCATCCCTTGTGATTCACTTGCACCGATGTGATTCATCATTATTCATCGGAGAGAGACTATAAATTCATTTAGTTCCTGTAAGGTTGTTCCCGGTCCGAGGATGCGCCGCTGATGGTCAGCGCGCCGAGTTCCCGTCGCGTCCGACGGACGTCGACGTATGGATTAAGAAGTAAAATAATTGTTTAAAACTACATAAAATTGAAAAAGAAGAAAGAATATGTGAAATAATTCAACGTAGGAAATCGGATAAGATGCAACAGGAACAATACTAGGTGAAATTAGATAAGAAGGAACTCGCATCCGACAGAACTGGAAATAAAAGAAGACGAGCGACTCTATATGTCTAGTAACTCTCCGATTTTCTACTATTCAAGTATCTTCGATAAGACGAATTCCAAAACCCATCAGAAGATGACGAAATACTTCTTCAATTAAAGACTCTTATCTCCCAGGTACAGTCGGACGATCTTTGATTCTTAGTCGAAATTTCCATTGAGGATTGGTTGATTACTCTTGCTCATATATCGACTAGTTTACTCGTTAGTCTTTTATAATTCTATCTGTGAATCTAGCGATTTTAAACAATTTTTATTATTAATTATTGCTTTTATATTTTAATAACTTTTGTATATTTTTTTCTTGTAAATAAATTGCTTTTCTTTATCGTAAATTTGTGAGTCAATCTTTCACACCTGGATCTCCGTGCACCTGCTCACGCGACCTTTATTAAATTTATTATTTCAAATTTAAGTACTCGGCCTATTCGGTTGCGCGGACTTAACAGGACTGTAATACTTTATATATGATTTAATAATCAGTGTTTGCATTTAGCAATATTTGGTTATTTGTAAATTAAATAAATAAATAAATAAATAAATATAAGTCTCGTACTTTAATATTCGAAAATTATTAATTTCTATTAATAAAATTAAATTTAAACTTTTACCAAGAAAACTTTTCCTTATTATTAGTTTAGTCCAAATTTATTTTTTAAAAAAGTAAAAAAAAAGTCAGTCCACAATTCAATTTTTACTGATTTTGTTGCTTTTTTTAAAAAAAGTAAATTTGGATTAAATAATAGAGAAAAGTTTTCTTAGTAAAAGTTTAAATTTAATACTATAAATTTCATTTTATTAAAAGGTATTTAATAATTTTTCGATATTAAAGGAGTAGACTTATATTCCTTAAATTTTTGAATGTAGAAAAAGGTGCTAAAGAGGTGCAAATGATTTAAAAAAAAAATTTCATTCAAAAGTGGTGGCCGACTTCATACGATGAATGTTTCATTATGTTTGTTTATTATTTCCAATTCGTTTTTACATAGTAATAACGAATCGATTTTTTTCATTTTAAACACGATTCTCCCAAAAATATTCTCAAATTTCATTCAAATGAATAATATTTATATGATATATCATTTATGTTTGTTTGTTTGTCTAGACCCTAGGATTCTGAATAATGTATATATATGTTATTCAGAGTGGCATATTGC
Source organism: Androctonus mauritanicus (assembly GCA_011317285.2). NCBI lineage: Eukaryota > Metazoa > Arthropoda > Arachnida > Scorpiones > Buthidae > Androctonus > Androctonus mauritanicus. Next base: position 9,548 of record WUQG02443234.1, read on the forward strand.
CTCAAAATATATGAAAATCTTTTTTTTGCCTATTGATCCGATATCGATCATTTTGAATAAATCCTGAATTGATAATTTTGTATTTTCGAAAAGGTGTAAAATCAAATTTGTGGAGAAATGTTAAACGATCTTAAATAACTTATCGTTATTAACGAAAATTATTTTTAATGTTAAAACTTTTTATATCACATAGCTGTTTCACATTGGTCGATTTTACGCTTTTCAAAATTCAAGATTTTTTAAATTGTAACCGTTATTCACTTCAATAATAATGAACCGATTTTGATCTTTTTAGTGTAATTGATTCTTTAGTGGTTCCCCTATAATGTACACGGGTTTCATTCAAATCAAATAATATATTTACACGAGATATCGTTTTAAAACATAGACATCCAGATAAATATGATCCAATATTCATCATTTTCGATAGCCTTGGTTCTCAAAATGGATCTAATAATACATACCACATGAATTTTATCCAAACGGGATAATATTTACACATTTATGTTACTTAAGGAGGGATAGATATCAGAAAATCTAATTCATTTACCCTTTATTGAAGTGGAATTGAAAAAGTCGAAAACAATTATTGGCAGAATCTGCTTAACGGCTCATTTTCATTCATTCTAAGATCATATTTCCCAACTAATCCTTTCATTCTATCTCTCTGTCCATACTAACTCTGCTATACAAATCTTCAGCCACAATCACTTGTTCAGTGCCTGACTTGCATTTATTACAAAATTTATACAATAATATAAAGCAACTAAAAGGTTGTGCCAAGCCATTGGTTGGCACAACCATTTTTCAAGCTCCCCTAAAAATAATAATAAAACCGTTAACCAATTAAACAAAGGCACTTAAAAACTTCCTGGAAGTGTCACTAAAATCTAATAAATGATTTAGGATATAGGCTTATTAAAAAATTTGAATATCCACCATTTTTAAAAGATTGAAGTTAGTAGTTGAGTTGTATTAAGCGGTATAGAAACAAACAAACAATTAGCAGAAATAAGCTCGATTATCCTGTTTACATAGCATTCAGTCGTCTTTAACACAAAATTAGCATAACGAAATTTAATATAGCCTCAAACAGATAATTTGTCATTCGCAGAATTCTCTTTAATTTCAAAGCCCACATATTTCTTCTGGAAGGGTTTGTTACTTTATGATTAGCCCCATCACAGAGTTGGTCAGATTATCTGAGTGAAAACGCATAATATGGATAAAGAGTATCCTTTATTACGAAAATCAATTAAAGCGACAGTGCTTTTAAAATACAGTAGAATATATTAAAATTAAGAAAAATGTTACAATTTTACTTTCCTAATTTATATGATAATAAATTTTCATTTAGGTAACTTAATTTTATAGAAAATTTATTATTGTATTCACTATTTTTATTGATTTTTGCCATGATCGATAGTGGTGATCCAAAAAAAAATTTCAAATGTTCACAGAGGATTAAATAGCAATATAGTCTAAATACTTTGTCCGTTAAATTCGTAATCTGTTAAAGCAGAGTTCGTTAAACCGAGGTTCTGCTGTATATATCAATTAGATCAATGGTTTCCAAACTTTGTGCTTGAGCTCCCTTTTTTCCTAAAAAAAAAAAAAAAAAAAAAAATAGTATGCCCGTCATTTTCATAACAGTCTAATTTTATAAATATTTTCTACTTACAATTTAATACTACAAAACAATATAACATATTTTATATAAATAAAGTTCTTACACATAAAATATATATATTTATTACGATGTAATAATTTTTAATATAATTAAACAAATCTTACAAAAAAAAAAAACGAAAAACAGAATACATGTTTAATATTGATACAACATAATATTTAATGCGATGAGTGGGCTTGTTTTCCAGCACAAATTCAATCAAATCAGGGTTTCATTAAAGATATCGCTACTGGCAATTCTTTTTTCAATCACTAAACAAGATCGATATTTTGTCTTTAAAACAGCTACAGTAGAAAGTTTCTTGCTACATATATATTTATAACCCTTTTATTGATTCATTTTTTGATACCAATTTCAATTTATTTTTGTTTGTTTGTATCAAAAACGATGTTTTTGTTAATTCTTGCGCGCCCCTTGTAACAGATTAACGCCTCACAATTTGGAAAACTCTGAATTAGACGCTGATTTTGTTTCTTTCAAAAGACATTCAGTTTGGAAGATATTTCTATTTATGGAGAAATTGATTCGATCATTAGAAAATAGTTGTGATAGCGATTCCCAAGTAATAAAAGATAAACATAAACTTTCAACATATTATTTTGATTAAATTTGTTATTAAATAAAACTTTCAACATATTATTTTGATTAAATTTGTTATTAAATAGGCTAACAGGTTTTATTACTCAAAATAGATATTTAATATAAACAACTGAGTTAAAATTAATTTCTGAAACAAATCCAGAACTTGGTTCAACTACTTCATCAGAATAAATTAACATTAGAAATTGCCCGTTCGTATAAATGAGCGTAAATATAATCTTGTGATTTAATCTTATAATACTCTATATAACGATGAAAAACACTTCCGAACTCGTGTGGCTATCCAAACATCCTTCAGAAATCCAAGAAAGAATCATAAAATGGTGTCCATTATTATGTTACAGCGCCACCTACGACTTTTGTCTTTTTAGAAGAACTATAATTTCAATATAATTTTTATTATTTAATTTTTAAATTTTAATGAAAAATAATTTTGTCTGTCGCAGACATCAAAAAATTAGACGTTTCTAAAAAATACCCTTTTTATAGAAATCGATACAGTAGTTCGACCAAAAAAGGGACATCCAGCCAGCAGTCGGCCACGTTTGACTAATAATATGTACTAGACATTATCCGCTCATATAAATGAGCGGAAATCTTGTGAATTAATCTTATAACATTGGAATATCATTAGAAAAACTCCTTCGAACATGTATAAGGAATCACGGAATCATTAGATAGCAGCCATTATTAGGCTACAGCGCACCTACGAATTTCATCTTTTTAGAGGCACTACAGTTTTAATTTAATTTTTATTCTTTAATTTTTAAATTATTAATAACGACAAAAAGTTTTGGCTATCGCAGAAACCCAAGGATTAGATCGTTCTAATGATACTCTACTTATAGGAATCGGAACAGTGATTTGACTGCAAAAGGGATATCCAGCCAGCCATATTTCCCTATTAATATATATTCGAAATTACCCGCTCATATAAATGAGCGTAAATATAATCTTGTGATTTAGTTTTATAATACTGTATATAACGACGAAAAATACCTCCGAACTCGTGTAGCGAAACCAAGAGAGAATTGTAAAATGGCATCCATCATTACGTTACAGCGCCATCTGCGAATTCTGTCCTTTTAGAGAAACTAAAAATTTAAATTTCAATGTAAATTATTATTATTTATATTATTTAAATTTCAATATAATTTTTATCCTTTAATTTTTAAATTATTAATAAGAACAAATGATTTTGTCTGTCGCAGATATCCAAAAATTAAAATTTTCTAAAGACACCCTATTTATAGAAATCGGTACAGTAGTTCAACTGAAAAAGGGACATCCAGCCAACCAGCCAGCCAGCCACGTTTGACTACTAATAATATATGTGATAATGATTTTGTTTCTATTATTTAAAATACAATTTCTATAGTTAATTCAAAATTTAAATTATATTAATAATTATGTGAATTTTATATGCATTTCTTTTTTTTATTGTAATATTTTCTATGTAATTACTCTTACAGGCAAAATAAATGAAACAAAATTCCCAGAACAACTTAAGTGCCCCCGACCGCGTCTCTCTCGAAGATCGAAAGGTGATTGAGCAAGCACAGCAAGTGCAATCAATCGAGTTCAGGCA
>WUQG02443245.1:0-13425 GCA_011317285.2 Androctonus mauritanicus
CAAATGTAATTATCAGATTAACAATATTTAACTTAGGACCAAAGTTACAGCGAGTTGAAATTTGGTTATAATGACTCTTGTAATAAGAGTCAGTCAGTGACTACTGTACTTGGCTTAGAGTCACTGCTGTGCCTCGATTTATATCTGCTAGTATAGATTTAACAAAATTTCAAGATCAATCTGAAAAAGGAAAAAAAAAAAAAATTGGATTGTCTTACATTCAAAGAATGCAAATAAGAGAGAGCGAAAAAAAAGAAATTTTTAACAAAAAAAATTATTACCCATTCCATTATCATCAGTTTGTAATTCTTGACCATAAAAAATTTGTTGAATGATGAGCAGATGGAAGATTTTTCAAATTTTGATTGCATATCTAAGGAATCAGTTAACAATACATATGGAAGACAAAATTATAGTCTAATTTCATAAAAATTAAAAATTTTCAACCAGTTAATTTTGAAAAAATTAAAATAAAAATTATTTAAAAAAATCATCATTATATTAATAATATTTAATTTTAAGACATTCATCCATTTTATGTACTGTAGATGATTTTTTCCTTTAACATATTTAACTCATTAAATCTAAAAAACTGACAGATTCAAATTTGTAAATTAAAGATGGAATTTTTTACCATTATTAAATTTTATCAATTTTTAATAAATATTAAAAATCAATAAACAAAATATGAAAAAATTTCCCAAAAATATACTGAAAATTAACAATATTACAACTGTTAAAAAAATCATTGCAATTCCTCCTGTAAACGAAAAAAATAATACTCATATATCTTGTAAATTGATTGTTTTGAGAGAGAGTTCTTTTCATTTTTTGAAAAAAGTTTATGTAAATCATCATAGAGAAATAATGTCTTATGTACACTGTTTTCAAAAATGACATCACCAGAGACAACTGGACAGACACAGAAAAATATATTAAATATTCTTCAAATTACGAAAAAAATGTATTTCCGAGTTTTTCATACTTCAGAAATTTACTTGTATTGAACCCAGATATACCAAACTTCCCTACACAATTCTCATTTTTCTACAGACCATACATCATTTAAAAACTGCAGGAGAAAGAAAACTAAAATCAAAGTCAAAAATTTTTTTACACATATTTAATTGCTTAGCACACTCCAGAACTTTGATGCTTTTTTTTAAATAGAAACAAATTTGTTTTCATGAAATTAATAAATATTCCTTTTTGAGCTTTTCCACAATAAAATGAAATTGATGGATATATGAATTAGTTTTGATGTTTATTATATATCAGATGATATAACTCATATATATCATTTACCTTAAATAAAATTTACATATTAAACCATATTAGAGAAACAAAACTATTGAAAATGATAGTATTTCAATAATAATAATCAATATAAAGAGGAAAGATTAACATATTTTAGGGCAATTGTATAATTATTCAATGTAAATAAAATTTATATTCATTATTGCTATTTTTCAGAATTCACTAGAATTTCCAAATCAGTCAAAATAATTGATATTGAATCATATCTGACTGAACATCTGTTTGTCAAAATGATAGCTCATTAATATTATTTGAACAAATCTCACATATTATTGAGATCTGCTAGAGAATTTTGTATGCTAAAAATGTTCAAAATAAATTGATTGCCATAAACAAGCCATCTCTGCTACACTTCAATAAATTATGAAATAAAACAGCACAAGAACAGATTGCAGTTCAAACATATTTATGAAAAAGTAATAAGTAAAAAGCAAGCATATAAGGCAGCTCTTGGCTTATGTAGAATTTGGACTGCAATATTAACATATTTATTCTGTTCATGTAATTAATTTATTCATTAATCTTTATAAATGCTAAATTTGTTTAAAAGCATGTTTAAAATATTACCAGTACTAATATGTAAATAGCAATGTTTGTGATTTTTGCATTCTCAAGTGAAAAGTATAATATAATGACTAATGTTTTTAAGTTTATAGAGAGAACAAAATTTTGTATTTATAAAATAATGTTGAACGTTTTATTCTATGTAAGTGAATATTAGTGGTAACGGATATGGACTTAATAATTAGCTGAAAATGTTTTTACTTTCTGATAATTAAATACATTTGGATTATAACCTGCTTTTGTGCTATTTTCTTTTGTAAATTTAACTGATTTAACTATTTAAAAATATGTGAATATCTCTTCTCTTACTACTACAATAATAATAATTTTATGTCAACTGAAAATTATTAATTTTAAAAGATGCAAAATTAAAAGAAAATGATTACAGTGCCAAAGTCAAAATTTAGACCAGAGATTAGAAATATTTTAGGAATCTCAACAAAAAATATATAATCAATCATTTTAATTAAATGAAATTTAGTTTATCATCATCATGATCGATCAATCAATTTTATTATTTTTAGCAAACAGTATCAGATAAAATGACTGATATTTTCAGAGATATTCAATAATAATAACTGCCATTCTGATAATCACATGAAAGAACAAATGCTCTTTTCATGTGATTAATGGCTTCTTATTCTGTTAAGCACTATTGTAGAAGAATGTTATGAAGAACATTTGCTTTCTACTTTAATAATTCAATATCAAATCTTGGTTCATTTTTTCAAGAGAAGTCAGAGTGGATTTTCTAGATAGAGAATTATGTTCAATTGTAATAATTTTGAAGATTTTTAGAGATCAGAGAAATTAACTGTAATAATTATTAAATAATACAAGAAATTATTAATTAAAATCTTTTTAAAGTAAATATTTTTCTGCTAAATTAATATCCCAATTAAAAAGAATTGTTAGATTTTATATTCTGTTCTGTATAAGAATTTAATAAATTATATATAATTAAATAAATTACTTTTATAAATTTTCATCCCTGGATTGAAATTCATGGTAAATGTAAGACTTCTCTGTTTCAAAAATAAGCAATAATTTGTAAAAATAATTATACTTACAACTCAATGAACTCATTCTGCATTGATTTAGCATTGAGTATTTTCAATTTTATTTGTCTACAATTCATATTTCGACAATATTGAGAGGATTCTTTCTCAGTGCAGATGATGTCAGCCATTTTTGCCAAGAAAAGGCGGGAAATGTCACATGATTAGAGATAACTGACATAGACATCATTTTTTGATGTAAACTTTGTCACGTGTATAGAATAGTCACCTCCCCTTTCATAGATATTTTAAGTAAAAGAAATTGTTTTCTTTTATTATATATATATAAAACTATATTTCTGGAAAAAGTTCTACCATCTTACAATAGCATATTAAATAATCAGGCAATTTTATATTATTAATGCTAGGCCATTTCATCATCATAATTTAAAATTTTTCAGATTCTGATTTAGTTAATGAAAACACTTTTTATTATGTTTGTGTAGTGCATTTATAAATATTCTCAACATATTATATATAGATATAATAATAATGTCTGTATAGTAGTAACTCTTCAGCAAAACTGAAAAATCTCGTAATTCAGATTGGCTAGAATGATTGCAATACAAAAGTCAAGATTTAGACCAGAGATTAGAAATATTTCAAGAATCTCATCAAAAATACTTAAAAGTTAATTAATATTTCAATTAAATGAAAATTATTATTTTTAGGAGTTTTCTAAATATAAAATAATTTAAGGTTGATTTAAATTGTATTAATAATTAGATATGAATGAAGCCAATAAACAGGCATTGAAATGAGCCAAAAAAATTTTTCATAGAATATTAAGTGGCATAGCATTTAAAAGATTTTTTTTATGCACATTTCAAAAATACTACTAATTTGTATCTAATTTAAAATTCAAAATCCAAAAATAACAATTGTCTTTAAAGGCATAAAAATTTTTCTTAAAATGCCATTATTATACACCAAGTCAGATTAAGACACACTGGGGCCCATAGGCACAAAAAATTTTAAAATTTACAAAATTTTTCAATAATTTTGATCTGTTTTTGGAGCTCTATTGTTGGGGGATCCCTAGGTACATGCCTATTGTACTTAGTGAATAATCTGGATCTGATTATACGTAGCTTTATTAAGGATCTTTTAATGCTGATTCCAAAAATGTATTTGTTTTCACATACAATTTCATTTATAACTTTTATATTTTCACAGTATTTTAAAATGAATTTCATGCTTGCTCATGCAAAAATTAGAAAATAATTATATATCAGAAATATCTGAATATTGTCAAGCATTTGAACTAAATTTCTAAGCAGCTAAAGTTTTAAAACTTTATGGCATATCTTTCTTATAAGACAAAAAAATTTTTTAAAAATAAGAATTATCTTTTTATTTTTTTTAATCAAACTTTAATTTATAAAATTTTAAAATTTAACATGAAAATTTGAAGATTCAACTTGTTAACAATATGAATTAAAAAAATTCATCAAATAAAAAGTCATAATCAAGACTTTCTTTGATCAATAAGGTTTCAATTGGTCCCCCCTATGCTTCACTTTCATTATTTTATTTCCGTCATTTAATAAATCTGAATTTTAAATTATTCTAGCTAAATTTATTTTCTCTACGGAGACGATATGCTCTCTTTTGCATTAAATAAAAATATAATGATGGCCAAATGATTCTTATCAATAATGCTAATTGAGGTAAAAGTGATGAAAGAATTAATTCATTTTTCCTTGAAAGCACTGCATTTACAATAGCCTCTGCCACAGTTTCTGGATTCATTCCTGTACTAGTAGTTTTATCCATGACTATAATTCATAAAAAAATTCAATGAATAATATATTTGTCAGATCTATAAAAAAGTTTAATTATATTTGCTTCTATTTTAAAATATCATTTAATATTTACCTCCATAAGTTGATCCAGTATCAGTAAGAGCATTTAATGATAGATTGGTTTTGATATATCCAGGACTAACAATGCAAACATGTATATTAGTCTCACCTAGTTCAGCTCTTAGAACATCAAAAAAGGCTTGAACTGCATGCTTAGAAGCAGAATCTATATAAAATTAAGAGATCATATTTTAAAGAATAGTATATATTGAATTAAATATTGAATTTATAAAATTTACATGCTGAACGAAAAGGAATGCCAATTTTCCCTTGGATGCTACTAACTGCTATAATATGTCCACTGCCTTGCTTTATCATAGATGGTAATAAAGCTAAAAATAATAAAATTATTAAAATAATAATAACTTTAAATTATATAAGCAAATATTTTTACCTTTAGTAAGTGTAATATGGCCAAGATAGTTTACCACTAAAATTTTGAGATCAACATCAACTGATGTGGATATTATTTCTCCTCTATAGCTAATTCCACCATTATTAATAAGAATATCAATTCTTCCAAAAATATCTAAAGCTTCTTTGGCTATTTTTGGAATGTCTTTCAGTTCACTCAAATCTAAAATTACTATTGCAGGCTCATGAGATTTTTCCTGAAATGTTTTTTGATTATAGTTAAAAGTTATTAATTTCCAGTTCAAATATAGTAGAATAAAGCTATTAATATAGCTATCTATACTTTAGGAACATTAGTATTTAGTTTTTTTTTAAATTGCTAAAGGTTTTCATTATTATTATATTACCAAGTAAAGCCCGACGACTTTCATATTTGAAAAACCAATACGAAAAGATAGAAAAATTATTAAATGAAGTGCTAACTATTTTAGAAATTACTTTCTTAAAAACAAAATTATATGCATTATTATAAATATTAAAAATATCATCATCCATGAAGATCAATGAAAAAATTTTCATTTAAAATAAATTAAAAAAAAATGCATCTTAAAACTGAAAAATAATCTCATGTTTATTTAGTTTTTCAGGTTTTATACACTTTTAGGGAATATGATTATATCAGAGGAATGAAAATTTAAATAAAAAACAGAACATACTATTACACTAAAATAAAAATCTGAAAAGAATTTTTTTTTGAAATATGACAAATGAATGATATTAATGTTATAAAGAATGGAGATTTTAAAAATATATTTTTACTTTATCCAATAAATTTTATAAAATGTCAATTTCTGAATAAATATATTGAAGATAGAAATAAATTTTAACAATAAATTAAAACTGGAATTTCAAATTGTTTCAAAAAGCTGACATTGTCAAAAATCATAATTTGATATTTTTCATAGGTTTGAGTCCTGAAACTACAAATTTACAAATTTTTGTTGAATTAGAATTACTTATTGGCCATTTATTAATGTTATTAAGTACAAACATTGAACACACTATTGTAATATGTGAATTACAGTAGTTTTTCTTAAAGTTGTGATTCAATCTGATTTATAGATTAAACCGATAATGAAATTGAATAATGGAATTGTTTTATAAAAATTTCAAAACTCCATATGCAAGAAAAATTTATTAAGAAATGCACTACAGAAAAGAAATTATATAGAACAAATTACAATTATTGTTTAAACAAACTTCATCACATTGATGAAATAATTTTTGATTTTATAAACAAATCATTTTCACAATTCAGCTATCTGAAACAGTTTCATTCAACTGAGGAAGAACAAAAATTCTGAGCATAATGGATGGAGAAATTATCACAAAAATTTTTTGTAATAAAAAGAACTTTTCCAGAATTAAACAAATTCCAGGAGATAAGATGAAATTACAAATTATTTTAGCATTAAATTATAGAGGATACAATAAATAATATTTTTCTTCCATAACTTAAAATTTTATTGCAGATTATCATCTATTTCATATAGAATATATTCTTGACAATTTATATGAAAGTTAACAATAGATATAGATGATATAAAAGGAGTTGTGTTACACAAAGCAAAAAAGTATTGTAATATCTCAAACTTTGAAAAATTAGTTTAAAAACTACAGAAAATTCATGTAATATTTAACCCAATTAATAAAGATGGGATTATTATATTTCTTCCTATTAATGAATGTTGTTTAGAAATGATTAATAGAAAGTTGTTACTTTTTTTAATGCTTATAAATGTAACAAAAAGTTTAAAAAATCCAATAACTGATTTATTTTTGTTTATTTTTACATTGTATATAATACAGTGTATATGAAATATTAAATTTTAGTGTTATGAATAGTTTAGATTCAATATTTGGCAATTCCAATAATTTGCCAAGCTAAACAGCACATTATGACATCTTATGACAGAGATCTCAAATTGGCAGTCTGTGGACCAGATGTGACCCGCAAAGCAATTTTGTATGGTCTGCAGAGATGTTTTAGTATTTGTTTAAATACATGTTACAGTCAGAAAATTATTACAATTTAACATTAATTAAATAACAATATAAAGTTTTAAAATACTGTATTCAACCTGCATGTGTTATCAGTAATTACTACTTTCACTCTTGTTAATGCACATCTATGAACACCCCTCACAAAATTTTGCCATGAAAATAATTGCACTGTTTGGGAGTATGTGCATATGCAAACAGTTCTTTTCGCAGATGAAAATTAATAAATATAACAAAAAAATTGATAGACTGATGAACATCTACAATCTTTAATGAAGATAGTTTCCAATAATTTGTCTTAAAAGGTACAAATTTTAGCAGATTCACATAGTCATCAGGTATCAAGTAATAGTGAAAAATAAAAAAAAAACTTATAATTTCATAATTATATAATGTTATTTTGATATTTTTGTAAGAAAAAATGAAAGTAATTACAAATAAATATTTTGCTTTCATTGTAATTTTGTTTAAAAGTAGTTGGTCCTCCACTTCCTTTCAAATTGTGGATGAGGCCCACATGCAATTTGAATTTGAGACAGTCTTATGATATGGTATGGTATGATATAGTATCTATATTGTTTCCACACAAAATCAGTGATAAATATTTTGAAATGAATAAAGTTTACTTACAACTTTTAAATTTAACAAATCTTTTTTAACTCTTTCTAGTTCTTCTTTTCTTCTTGCTGCTAAAATTACTTTACTTCCTGCTAAATAAAATTTATGTGCAAGACCTGAAATCATAGAGTTAAAATTTAAATCAAATAAAAAAATACAAATATTCAATAATTAAAACAAATAATTCAATATAAAATTCAAGATGAAAAAAATCTGATCAACTGAATTCAAAAGTTGAACAATTCCTAATTCACAGCTTTGTAAAAAAGTTAAGATATAAAAAATAATCTTCCTGGAAAGAAACATTCCTCATATTTCTCAAGAGAACTATATTAAATTATTGTGCTAATAAGATAATTTTCATTCTCTCTTTTTCAAGAACATTGATTTTTTAGAGCCAAGATGATAAATAATCCATATAATGTTAATTTAACTAAGCTGATGATAATAAGTCAAACCTTCTACTTTCAGTATGCACTCCTGAATTGACAAAAGCAAATGAAAAGTGAAAATGTCTCACCAAAAATATTTAAAGAAATATTTTCTGTTTTGCTTAAATTTTTAATGTATAGATTTTTTTTTCCTGAAGGTGAAAAAGTTATGATATGGGAAACAGTTGAACACTATCATTCATTAACACATGTTAATGAATGAAAGTGTTCAAGTGTATGAGTGTGAAGAGATTAAATTAAATCGCTTTGTAAGTAGGTTTATACACACACACACACACACACACACACACACACACACACACACATATATATATATATATAAACCTACTTACAAACAGATATGATATAAACAGGGTTGATTTATGAATTATTGCCTTTACACTCAACATTTAAGAGGCCTCTTCAAAGCATTTAATTTTTTTAATGAAGTGTGAGGTCCATTGTAACATTAAATCCTAAGATGTAGTCTGTCTAATTTATATATAAATTTTGTTCTAAATATAACTTTTGTAATATGATGCATTTGTAAAATTTACATCATATTACAATAGTTATTATACCAAAAAACTTTGCTATCAAGATTTAATTTTTAATAGTGTCATTAACTTTTTTATAGAAGTAACAATCATCTTTGTGATACCACCATATAAAAGTTGTAATACTATAATATAAATTAAATTATAAAAATGATTTTTAAATATTTTCATGTCAATTTATGTGTTAAATCAGAAATCTTGAGCATTTTGTAAACAAATAGAAGGAAAATATTTTACTATTTTTAGTACTAAAAAAGTTAAAAATGAGAGAAATGATAAGAATACTTGAATATATACAAGTATTCTTTGATTTATGAATTTTTGCATTAAGGAACTGTACAGATATAGGCTACTTCTTATATAACATGGTTTGAGAATTTTGGTAAATCAATATATATGAGTTTTTGTGTTGTATTATTTTTGTTAGATGCTATTTTTAAGCATTTCCATTTTTTAATGAATCCTTACTGTGACATACTAGCCATTATGCAAAAAAATTATTGGAAAATCCCTTGTATTTTATGATCCCTTCAAATGAAAGGACCAAAAAAAGACTTCAAAAATGCTTAGCTCTAATATAATGAAATTTATAAGAATCTATCATGCAAAAGCAAATAAATCCAGATTACAAGCACTCCTCCAGTTACAAACTTAATTCATATATTAATTTTGTTTGCACTCAAATGCAGCTGTTATTTCACCTCCAAAGTATTGAAATAACTGTAAATACTGTATTTTGTAATATGTTTCAAAATTGAAGCAATTAAAAGTTTCTTATTTCACAGATTTGAATAGAAAGTTCTGATAATAATAAAATGAGTTTTTTGATATAATCACTGCTCTAGAAATATTGTCATAAAAAGTTAACTATGTAATTTTATATTATATTGGTTATTAAATATTCTGCTAACACAATATTTAAAATTTTTGAAGATTTTTTGAAATTTTCTGAAATTTAAAAATGAAATGGGCTTGTTCTTAAATATGAATGTTCAATAATCAAGGACCACCTGTATTAATTTTTTTTAAAGAGAATAGAACAGTGGTTTCCAAACTCTGTGTCTGCATCCCTCCTTTCATAAAAAATTGTTATGCCCCTCATTTTCATAACAGTCTAATTTTATAAATACTTTCTATTTACAATTTAATATCACAAAACAATATGTCATATTTTGTATAAATAAAATTCTTATACATAATAAAATGTACTATTTTTGTTAGTCTTTGGAACATACCCTTTTTGTACTGGTCCTTGGTCTTATTAGTTCAGATTATATGAAATTTTGTAGTAATCTAATTACCTTTATATGAATGCAAATTGTATATGCCAATTTTTTCTTGATTTGCAAAGTATTTTTGCATTTATAAAAACAATCTTATTATTTGATCAATTAATTTACTAATATTAGTTTAAATCATTTTTTTATATTATTTTAGAATAATATATGATCTCTAGCTAATAAATTTTTTCTTTCTTTTTTATAGGTTCCTCAAATTGTTTTGATAAAAAATTTTATTGACCAAATATGTTTTATTACTAATTTAATGATAACAATAATTGATTATTGATTGATTATTATACAATTTTTTTGCTTATTCTCTTCACTGATTTGTACAAGATATATTTTTATATCAAATTTACTAATATATACCATTGATTTTATATTAAGAAAAATTCATTTTAGCTTTCACCAGAGGATTTGGGATTGAATCATTCTTAGCACACAGTTAATACAGATTGAAATATATCTAATGCTAAATGCTTAAGACTGAGAATGTTTTGGATTTTGAAATATAATATATAATGGAATTGAAGAGAAGTCAAAAATTTACAATCAGATTTTTTTGCAATTTTTAATGATATATAAAACAATACTATAGAAAATCAGAAACATCTCATACTGACAATCATGACAATGTGCCACAGCTGTGAGTGCACTATTATACCATTTTTCATAGCACAAACATTGAATGAAAATCCTATTTCAAAAGTCTCCTTGATGTGTAAGTGAAGTTAGGATTTCAGAATATTTCAAATTTGGGAATGGGAATACTCAACTTACATTAAAAAACTTTTGCAGCTGTATAAAGCTTTATATCTTTATAAAAGATATAAAGTTTTATACAGCTGCAAAAGTTATTTATCTCACTTTGTCCATCATATATAAAAGCCAAAGGGAATGAAAAGCAATAAAAATCAACAAAATTGCACATAAAAAAGTCCAAAATCTCCAACTGTTGTCCTTCCAAGTCAAAATGATTTGAAAACATTATAAAGCATCATCACTAAAACTATCAAAATAATTAAAATATATAATAAAAAATAACTTTCAAAAGAGAAAAATTCTTTTTATGGAGCTTAAACATTATTTCAAATAAATGCAATATTTAACATAATATCGATGTTCATGCTAAGACTGCTTTGTTATTACTTTAAACTATTTTATCTAATTGAAAGCACAGAACAGCAGTTGTAAATTCCAATCATTTTTATTGCTAACGTTTTCAACGCCAATGTTTAGTTTATTAAGTGTATTGTAGTGGAGATTGTGTTGCTATGACGACGCAACGAAATTTGTGAACGAATGTTCTAATTTTTCGAATATTTTATGTGTTCCATTATAAGAACATTTGTAACTTTGCCTGATGAGGATGCCATTAGCATTGAAAACGTTAGCAATAAAAACGATTGGAATTTACAACTGCTGTTCTGTGCTTTCAATTAGATAAAATAGTTCTGTAACAATCTCTTCAATAATATTTTTGTCACATATAAGAAATATTAGAAATATTTAGAAATATATAGAAATATTAGAAATATTTTTAGCTAGTTAGAAATATTAGCTTTAGGAATATTAGCTTTAGAAATATTTTTTGCTAGTTAATAACAATAGTGCCATCTGGTATGAAATAGAGAAAACAGCAACTTTCTGCCATTGTGAAAATATTAAAAAGATTACATGTCTAATCTGGGACATTTTCCAGGACAGTTTTCATTGTAAGATAAACAAATCTTGGACAGTCCCTCATAATCCAGGATATCTGGCCACATTATATATGAATCCATATAGTAATCTGGATTGGGCATGAATCATTCATTAATTATTGAATGATTCATACCCAATATCTTTCCTACTAAAACTATAGTAGTATAGGAATTACTATCATTCTTAAAAATATATTTACTAATAAAATCAGGCAGTATTATTAATAACTATATTTTTACTAATAATAAATCTTAATATTCCTGCTTAAAGTGTTTATTGAATTATTTCTGTTACTGTGGAGCATTTAAAACTGGCAAGCATTATAATTCATAATTTGTCACCAGATTGCATATCATAATTATTTTAAATATACTAAGGTGTGTTTACTCAAACAATTGAAACCAATATTCTCTAATTTATGTATAGCTTTGAAATTTTAATAACAATTTCAAGATTTCTCGTGAATTTATTCTCAAATTATAAAAAATTATCTTTTGTTACACATAGCTCAAGAAAGGCTTGTCAGTGTAGTAATAATTACTATTGAACATGATAATTATGATAAAATAAATTTAAAATAAAGCATTGAAGAATTTTCTAGTGAAAAAGCATTTAGAATTAGAAAATTGAAGCTGTGCTATCTGGTGATGAATTATAAATATATTGTTTGCCTGTTTAAAATTTTACTTTGTTTTGTTATTTATTGTTATTTGTTATTTCTTTGTAATTTTTTATAGACAATAGATATAAGCTCAGTTCTTTAGATAGAATAATTTATTACATTTATAAATAAACAAACTAGAGAATTTTCAGCATGATTATGCCCTCTTCAGCAGTTTTTAGTATACATAGTGGTGTAGGTAAGGCTGGGCAGAGGTGGCAGTCTGACGTGGGTGGCATTTTTGGCATTAAAAAAGTTTTAAACACTTTTTAATAATAAGAAGAGTAAAATGATCAACTATTCTGAGAGTTAAAAATTATAAAAATTATATGACTGTCATTGAAAAATGTCCAAGGTTCTTAATCTGATCAAACAAACTACAATTGTTAGTTGTTGTTATAGTCACAGAGCACAGAGTGATGGAATGATTATAATATTTGTAATTTTGTATTTTAATTTATAAATAAAAGAAATAAAATTATCTTTTCTTAAACTTAAATTTTCAAATTGTGTCCAAATACGTTTGATGTGTATTATGTATTTCTTAAACGAAGGGCATCAATTGATGATGTCAGACCACCCCAGGCAGCTCAGACTGTAGCTGTGCCACTGAGTATACATGTGTAAATAGAAGAAAAACTTGAATTTGAATAGTTTAAATTTTAAACTAATTAAAAACAGTATAGTTGCTATTGTATATAGCAATGCAAAACTATTATATCACTAATAAAGTTTCATTCAGTTTTATATTGTAAAATTACACATAAAATTATTCTCCCTAAAAAACTGGATCTATTGTCTATATAAAAAAGATAGAAAATGGTATTTATTTTGATCTATGTAATTTTGTTTTTTGGACAAGAACTGTGTGGTAGGGTATTGACGTTTTTCTGCTCTGAACGGTTTTTCTTAAAATTACGTATTAATTTCAAGCACTCACAAGCAGTTCCAA
>WUQG02443256.1:0-13425 GCA_011317285.2 Androctonus mauritanicus
TGCTCTTAGTGAATTACTAGCTTAATTACGACCAGTAGCTTCTGAGGCTGGTGGCACTCGGCCGCAGCTAACTGCTACTTGGTAAATGTTGCCCATTACTGTTTGGTCAGTCGGAAAGTGCAGCTCTCTCCGCTCCATCTAGCACTTTTACATCTCTAGCTTTAGGATATGTCAAGAATACCCAATTTTCTATTGTCACTTTTGCTTTATTTTTTCCGAGTTAAACTGAAAAAGGGGGATGAAATTTGATAAGTTTCATTATGTTATTGTCTCCGATTTCACTTCTATTCGCTTTCTTTCCGAAAATAAATGGAGTCAAAAATTGTCCTATTGGTTAACGTAACCTGACGGAAGATTACCTCTAGGCATGTAACCTTTATCGAAATTTAAGTTCAGTTTTTGATGTGTCAAGCTTAAACTGTTTCACTAGAATCAACGTTTACCATTTAAATGGAGCATTTGTTCCTTAGATTATTCTTTTTCAAAAATTTAAAAATCTATTTGAAACTTATTTATGGAAATTTTTCTATGAAATTCCTAAAACATAAACCGGATTTACAAATTAAAACGCATAAAAATTAGATTCGGTAAGGACGGAAATCCTCAATTCCTGTATTTTTTAAGTTGAAACGAATATTGTTTTTTTTACAGAATTGATTTCGGCTTAAAATGATTCAATCTCTCCTACCGATGCACCAAAATAATTTGTTTCTCAAGTCGAAAATGTTTTAGTCGATACGGATGAAATGAGCTGTCTCGATTTTGAATGATCACATTCAGTTGATACTAAACAGTTTATCGAGTTGTCCAAATTCATTTTAGGAGATGGCAGACGTCACCTCCTACCATTGTCCCTCCTAATTCTTTTTTCTTCCCTGGAGATCCCTTCCCGACTTCACAGAGCGTGACTATATAAAGCCTCCGGGCCCCAAGACGGTTTTCCATGGTGTAGAGGTCCCATGTACGAATAAATCCCTTTTGTTTGGATCGAAAAGTACCGAGAATTCACCCGACAGATTGTGAGTATATCGATTAAAGAAAGAAAAATACTTAATGTTAGATTAAATAATTTTAGCTAGATAAAAGAGAATAGCTCGTCCCGGAACGGCCCAATTATCGGAGAAATGAAGCGAGGGTCCGAAAATGGAGATTTCTTTAATTGAATCACCTCCCGGCTAAACATAGGGTTCAAATAATTTACAGAGGAAGGGAGGAAAATGGTTGTTAGAAGTTCCTCTTTTAACAACGTAGGCTTTCAGTAAATGTAGCAGTGCTAAATGTATATAAACGGGATTGGTTAACGTTCTTTTAGTTAATAGGGATGTTGGTACTGTGGATGAAATTACTTGATATAGGCGGGATAAATGATGGTTTATGATATTTATTTAGTAATTAAATCTTGGAAGGTTTACGATAATAAATTATAACAGCAACTTGGCACGATAACAGATAAAATTATATAAGTGAGAATTTTGCGTGTTTGCTTAAGAACGTCGGAAGATTGTAATAATAGAAGACAATCGCGTTAACTAGTTAATGACGGCTGGATAGTGACATTTAGATGGTGTTTCTGAGTATTTGCAAACGTTCAGTGGCGTGGTCCCAACATTAGAGACTTGGCTGAGCTAAAACTACAACAAAACTGCATTAGTGACGGCAATTATTCACGCACAAAAACAAAAAGTCTGATCCAATCAGCATAAACAGTATCTCGACCGAATGGGGAATCCACCGATCACATGTGAATGTGGCAACATCGCTTCATTAAGGCATCTTGTCATCCATCGACCGAACACGATAAATTTAACAGGAAGAGCGAAACCAGCTAGAGATGACCAAAGGGGAGATGGGGAACTATAATAACGCATTGAGAAGGAGCTGCAGATCTGTCATTACCAGACCTGGAGCTGGTGGTGTGTTGTTCATTACTTTTAACAACTGACCTGTCATTGCCACCTGACAACTTCTGTGGCAGTCTTGTCATGGGGCTGGGAGGAAAAAAAACATATATATATATATCTATATATATATTTACATCCCAGCATTGAGACCCTCGTTGTCATAGTAACACACTACCTGTACTTCGGGAGATAAGGGGGTGAAAGATTAGACCCGTCTCTATTCTGAACTTCTCCCATCAGCAGTTTTATCGTTAGCTGGTTCCACTCGTCCCGCATATTTTTTTTTTCTTTTCTCTCGTATTTTTTGTTTCTGTCAAGAGAGAGAGAGAGCGAGAGATAATTAACTTGCCAGATGGAAAAGTAGTGAAGAAAATGGAGAAGATATGTTGCATTTTTTTTTTTTTTGGCTCGATATAAAAATCTCTTAATGTTTATGTAGGTTTATTTTGATATTTTTAATGACAGATTATCGACTACTATAAAATTTTTCTTAATTTTGAAACATAGGAAAACAGAATCATAAAATTTTTAAATATTTTGTTTATTCAGCGTTATAATAAAATATTGAATAGCAATACAATATATCTAAAACTCGAGAGGATCATAGACGAAGAAAAATTTTAATAAGCTTAATGAATTATATTCGCGGAAAAGAACCATAATTAGTTAATTTAACTTTAACTAACAAAAGATTTTCGCAATATTCCCTTATCTACTCTAAACGTACTTATACAATGTATTCAGGAAATACATGGACTATTTAGAGCCACAAGAGAGACTCTTACTTGTTAGTTAAACTGGATGGCTCTCTCTGCTTAAAATAGAGCGAACTGAAGAAGCTCAATTTTTCTCAACCGTAAAGAAATACCTTACAATAAGGTAAAAGGTCATTTAACAACAGTTTCAGTTCTACAAAATAACCCTGTAAGTTAAAAATACCCGTTAGAGCGTTTCCAGTCGCTACTAAGCTTTTATATCGGAAGAAGAAGCAAAGCAGCAAGCACTTTGTGTACACACACATACACATACACACACACACATATATATATTCTACAGATGGCAAAATCGCCTTAGAGATTTAACATTTCGAAAATGTTGCGGGATAGGACGCAAAATGTCATAACCTTTCGTATCTAAAGAAGAAGAGAAAAAAAGGAAGACAGACTGAGGTAGTTAAGCCCAACGTAAAAGAGCAAGCAGACGAGGAGGAGGAGGAGAGTGGGGGAGCAGTCTGCAGTGATGGGGATTCTACTTGATGGAATAAATGAGCTATGAAAGCAGCCAAAGCGGCAGTGCCCAACGGAGCGGAGCACCAGCATTACCGGCCGTGTGTGACGTGGCCCACTACTCCCGAAGCTCGTTTTCGGCGACTTCCTATAAACTCCTTCTTTCCGACACTCAACATTGTTACCACAAAAATGGTTAATGCAACATACACTATCAAATTCTACCAAAACAATAATAATAACCGAATTCCCTTCTTAGATTTATCTTTTAGGAATTTACAGAACTAGCATGCCTTCCAGGGCCATGATATTATAGGTAAAGATTTTTCCGCTCGGTTTCTGTTTATCTGCGCATTTTGTAAGGGGACTGGCAGATGGTGGACGCTTCTACAAACCACTGCCTCCCGTTTACAACGATTAACTCCGAAGATAGCTAGATGAGGGCTGCACCGACTCACCAACCATTTTTCTGTTTCATTAGTTCTCTCGCACCCACCGTCTTTTCATCATTCATTATTCCCCATCTCTCCCAGTTGGTGCGTGTCACTTTTATTTTACCAACGGCCCGAGCAACCAGAAACATTTTTCTTTGGCATCTTTCATCCATCCAATTTGCAATTTCTTCTTATAGACGATTTTTTAAAAGTATTTAAAAAGAACCCAATTTACTACTTCTATTAGAAAAATAGTATCGACCTCAAACGTTTTACTCTCAGCGGTTTCACTTCTTGTTGGATATAAACCACCAAATCGACTCCGTTGGCAACTTTATGGTACACTGACGTCATAAAGGTCAGTGATACCTCTTATGGTCCACTGTTAAAAGCCATGCAACTTCATAACCACACAGTAAAGAGAGAAGAGGCAAATGTCTTTTGTGCTATTAACCCTTTTGTAGAAGGAAGCAGTCAAGGCTAAAAGTTAAAATAAAAGTCATTACTACCGAGATATCCTGTATCTAATATCATTTGTTTTTTTTTCCTTTTTTACAATAGCGGCAATTTAATTGCTATTTGTGCTTTGAAGATAATTGCCGCGGGGCCGCGCTCCCATTTTTCATTACATAAAAGTCTTGTTCTGAATTACATGGATAATGCACATTTTTGATTTTTATTAAACATCAAAAAATGCATTTTACAGACTTCAATCTTATGTAGTCAATCCTAGTGCTAAGCAGCTAAGGTTTGATTCGAGACCCATCGGATCGCTAAAATTTAAGCGAAACTGGACTGCAAACTAAAATGAGCTCGTTGTTTGGATTAGGACAACGATTTAGAGCATACTATAACCATCTTAAAACCACAGATAATCATTAAAACGTTTTTCTGCTCAATAGTTATTTTACAGAATCCTGAAGAAACTCATAATCCACATATGTACTTTATAGAAATTTTATTTGCACGAAAAAGTTTTTAAAATTAAAATTGTTAAGGACCAAAGACCTGATAAAGATCGTTTAGTCCTGTACACTGCTTTTGATTTACTTTAACCTGTATAAATAATACAGGCCTAGACGGGTAATAGAGTACAGAGGGAATCCTAGAGGAAGTGCAATAAAGAAGAGCTGTGGAGGCTAGTAATTAAGGGGCTTAGAGAGAAGCAAAGAAGGAAATTCGAGTTTCGAATCCGAAATCCACCTTAAATAGAATAAATTCTCTGCAATCCTTCAAGCAGACTTAAATAAAGAGACAAGAAAACAACAAAGTAAATCCGTCAATAAATCACGGATTCCAATAAAAGTAAGGGAAGGAAATTTAACTTTTATAAAAGCGCAGGGGACCTGTCATCCGAAATGTAGACTCATTCGTTTGTCAGACAAGATGGCGACGGTATTTCCGTTGGTCGAATGACGTAACAAGCTTCTACACCCTCCGAGTGAAAAATGACCAAAGTTGTTAGACAGGAAGAGTCGTATTGCACTACCCAGTTCCTGCTGAGTCCTGACACCCGATGACCAGCCTTTTTCCAGCATTTACTCCTAGTTGTTCGAATTGGATATTATTTCCCCTTCCTCTGCTTATCTTTGTTAACTCTCCTGATCAACAAAATTTGTTTTGTTTTCTTTCTTTCTTTTTTAATAAATTGCCACTGTTATTTCTAGCATTTTAGACCGATATATTTATTTCTTTAACTTTTTATAGAGTTTTTTTTTTGTCTAAATTATTCAACATGAGACCGAAAGGAAATAAGTTATTTTTTTTAGATTTGATGCATTATTTGAGAAATTCTCAATCATATATAATGTATATCAGAAACGATTAAAGAATGAATTTTTCCAGTAACTTTTTGCTTCTTTTTTATTAACTTTTCTGGTATTAAAAATGAACGAAGAAATATATCGATATTCATAATTAAACATCAAAAAGAGGAAAGAAAATACGTAGAATATATAAAAGCAAGGCGCAATACAAAATCCCCAGGGTTACTTTGACTAAGTTAGTATAATCAACTTCCATTCTGTCGGTAGAAAGGGAGAGAGAAGAAAAAAAACTAGTTGTGCAAATTACCGCAGCGAAAGTCGTCATAGAAGTAACAAAAGGCGGAAGAGTGAAGGTGTCAAACTTAAGTGGACCTGCAGTAGCACTCAGCATACATTTGCCTCTTCTCTAGCGGACTTTGTCGTCCCTCCCCTAATGAGATTTCCCTCACTAATTTCCTGTTTGTTACAGCCCATCACATATGCATGAGGTGGAAAACTGAGCCTCTATTCACCATTGTCGATTATATGGTATTTATGGAAAGCAAGGAATCCTTAACCACTCCCTATTATAATTAGATGAGAGAGCAGTTCCCTGTTTCTTAACTTACTTAAAAAAAAAAAAAAAAAAGGTTTTCGAACTGCTATTTCTTTACGCTACCATCTTTGCCTTTACGCGGGAAATAGTTAAATATGTAAATTATCTTACAACCGTGTTTAGTTTTTCGAGCGATAAATTGAAGAAATTTATGGCCTAAATTCGGTTCCAAATTTTAATGAGGTCCGGAGAAAGGTCGAAATTTAAACGAGAAAATTATGTATTAAGGATCTAAAGGTTAAAATTAGATGGTTAATGAATTTAGATCCAAATTGGGAGTCGAAATTGGAGATTGGATCTAAAACCATTAAGGTTTAAATTTAAAATTTAAAATAGATAAACTTAATTCTCCATTTTAATTGAATAGTTTTAAATGCATCTAAGTAAATAAGAATATTTGGAAAATCAGAATTTATGAACGAATTAGATATCTAAGATTTGGATATAAATCACTCCGTTTAGCATATATAATTGTATTTTGATTAATTTGGATAAAAATGGATCAAAATATCGATTAAAACGATAAAATTATTCGAGTTTCTCCAAAACTTAGCTGGAGGAATTGACTTAATCAAACCAATGCATAATTCCATAATTACCATCGTTAGAAATTTTAGCAGTGAGGGATCTAAAGCATTTAGAACCAAGAAAACATGGTTTAAATATAGACTAGACAGCTCCACATCCTAGGAAGACTCCAATAACGCTAGCATTAATAACAACTCTATCTATTTAATAATCCAGGAAGAAGGTAAATGGAAGAGGGTCAGATTAAAAATTCAACACCGCAGCGTATAATGTAGAATGAATAATGATTTCGAATCCGGTATCGTTAGCCAACTGATACGATAAGTGCAGGTTAGCGATCTTGGCTTCATTACCCTAGTAAAAAATAAAAAATAAAACCATTTCAAAAATCGAATCTTCTTTTTGATTGATGCTTAACGGCGTCGTGATAAAACGGGTTTCCGAATTTATATAAAAAATAAAAAAAAATTCACCATCTAACACCTCAGGTGTTGCAAATTTAAACTTTCTCCTTTTCTCCCCCCCTTCCCGAGGAAAAGTGCATCATCATCAGCTAAACTAGCATTTACCTCCGAATTGATCTTTGCACGTGTTTATATACCCATTTTGTTAAGATGGTGGAGGCGCAACAACAGCCTGTTTGTTGGGGTAAGCACATTACTGGAAGCTCTGCCATTGCGGTAATGGTGTTTTGCTACATACTCCCAGTACTTGAATGACCAGTGCTTTACTCTCTCTATAATTACAGTCTGAGGCTGAGACATTTAGTCGACTTTGTAAAAGGTATCTTTGCTTTGCTTCCAACTCCTGATGGACACAATTAAGGATGCCGTCGTTTATCTTCTTTACCTTTATTCTATTTTGTCAAATGCCAGGTCTGATTGCTGAGGAAGAAATTAGTTTCTTAACTCTCTTCACCCAATTAGGTTTTTTTAAATATATATTTGAATAAGATTGTTTACAAACAATTAAAAATTCATTTTTTGGCTTTAAGATAATTTTTTTTTCTTTTTGGACGGAGTTAACAGTTACTTATAGTATTTTTTAGTTAATAATATATGGGTTTATGATTTATTTGTTATTATTATAAAGTTCTTTCAATAATAATCAAACCTTAATCCGATATTTATAAAGGTTAAATATTAGGTAAAGCGCGTAATTTTTCGAATATTTTTTTCTTGGTAACTTGCATCACCAAAATCTAAACTATTTGATAATTTAACCAATTCTTGAATTTTTGGTGATTGACATTCAGTAAATTTATTCGTTTTCGACCCGCTATGAGCATTAAAATTTTGTCGTGAAAAATAATTTTTTTGACAGCGAAACATTCTAAACAGTATATTTTTGAACTTATAGGATTATGAAGAGGATCGAAATTCGAGATTAGGTTGTAAAAGTAAAGCAAAAATTTTCACTATCTCTAGTAGAACTTGGGTGTGTTAACTTCTCCTTATTTCAGTCAACTAGTCTTCTCGACTGACAGGATGCAAGATATCGACACCGGAGGTAATCTCGGTGACCGGAAAGAGAACAGGGAGAAGTGCGACTGAGAAGGTGTGAAGAGACACTTGCCCACCTAATAAGACCTCATGGCAGAGTTTACGACTCTCAGACCCCCTGTGTCATTTGACACGGACAGCGAGCCATTAGTGGGACTCTGAAAGAGGGACATAAAATCTGATTTCCCCCATAGGGACTTCCAGGATACAGGCTGCAAAATGGAAAAGCAGCGAAGTTTCATTCGGTCGCGCTTCTCTTTCGATCTTGGTCAGCTTTTGTTTTCCTCTTTTCGCTTCTAAAATAAATACTGATGCACCAGTTTAGGCAACTAGATTCGAGAAAGTAATTGTACACGAAAAAAAGCAATCTTTGTAAATAATTTAATTCTTTATTACAAAGAATCGGTAGAGTATTAGTATGGAATTGCAAATAAAAATTCAGTTTTACTCATTAGTGAAATCGAACCTATTCGTCGAAAATTTTTGGGACACGTTCCATTAATTCTAGACGAAGTCAAAAGGCATTAACTTATCCAACAGGTGCCATCAGAACAATGAGTTTGCAGGAAGGCATCGTTGTTCACTTCTCATCAACTTTATAGGGTTTGCTCTCTCCACGTTCATGACCACTCATTGAGTTTGTCTAAATGAGGATGTGCTACGTGACGTCCCAGAAACCACGGAAGCAAAGCCTGTGAGAAAATAGCGAATATTGGCACATGTTCAAATGAGGGAAACCTATTGGCACAGTTATCGTTATAAACCACGTTTTGCCTTCTTCGTTTCATTTTCCAATTGGCAAACGATTCGAAATTTCTTTAATTCGGTAAGGAAAAAATTTTTATTACTTGAAACTTTTCGTTTCTATAATCTATCTGATCGAGTTCTAATGACGATTTCTTTCGGTTGCATTGATAACATCCGAAGAAATGATCTTATTTATTTCTGCTCTTTCATTTCGTTTTATTAATGACAACGTTAAACATTAACTACACCCAGTTTGGTATTTAAAAAACCATAAAGGTTCCCTAAATTTGGGGAAAAATCCCTCCAAAAGGATTTTTCCGACTTCTCTAGAGAGAAATAAATTGTGGAAGTGGAAAAAGCGGTCAAATCCATTTTGGAACATTTTGGATTCTCCATAATCTGTAAAAGGAAGGAGAGTCCAGCAGTCTGTCCGGGATTAAAGCTAACACGTCTCTTGTATCAGCAAAATGACCGCCGTAGGGACACTAGATGGATGGCCGACTACAAAATCAATACCCCAACAATTACTGATTACGGGGAGGCGTCCAAATTATGAAAAATAACCCTCCGGGTGTTGTCCCTGAGGTGCAGTAAAGTGCCTCCCCCATCTCTTCCCCCTTTATCCTCCCCAAGAACGTCCAGATGCCGTTCTGGACGGAATTGGGGGAAGGCATTAACCTAAGTGATTTTTCCCTTTCGTTGTCATGACGACCAGTTCCTGGTAGGCGGTCTTAACTCATTCTAGTCATACCAGAAGGCACTTCGATACTAGCGCAACCCCCATTTGAAAATGGCGTCAAAATTGACTGGAATAACATTTTTTTTAATTTTAAATTTTCATAAGAATTTCCAATCATTTAAAAATTAGTTTGTTTGAACTTCTGACTCAAAATGGGCACAGTAAAGGCCTCGAAATATCCTTAGTGATAACATTAAGAATATGATGTTTCTATGAAACTTCAGATGTGCTCATGTGCGAAGAAATTCGATTATTGTCTACAGTGAAAAGAAAATTGAGAAATTTTGATCAATTAGAAAAGATATCCTACTTTGTTTCTAGCCTAACCTCATAAAATTGATTACAATAAACAAAGCCACTTAGCTATCGAATAAACTTTACTTTTCCGCATTTCGGAAGAATGCTTCCGTCATTGATTTTGAAATAGCATCGTGTTATCGGTTCTATTCTGCCATCTGTTATGGGTTGTCTTTTGACCAGTCGATTTTGACAATTGAACAGCTACACCCATCTGCGGATCGATTTTGTCTCGATAAAAATAGAATAATCCCCGTCTCCATATCGGTTTTAAAATCCTTAAAACTAGTTTTAGAAGTTTTTCTTTCGTCTCTTAACTGGGAATGTTCATTTTCCTTCCATTCCAACCTCGACATCTCCACTCTTCTCTCTCCTGTTTGGTTGTTCTAACGCCTCCAGCTTTTGTTGATCTTATTCCGCGCTATCGGCTCCAGATTTTCTATCACCTCCGGCTCGATTATATTGAATCTTACCCTTTAGCTCGATTTTGTTGATCTTTATCCCTTCATTGGCACTGTCACCTCCAGCTTGTTTTCCGTTTCAACTCTTCCATCTGTATGGCAAACACTCTTACACATTTTATTGCGTTTCCACCTCATTCTCATCTACTCAAACAATTCAAATTTAACGTCAATCGCGATGCCTTTAAATATATTTGAAGTAAATTAGTTACGTCATAATTGTGCGCATCTCTCACTTTTAAATCAAGAATTACAAGAGTACCAGCTACTGTGCCAAGCAAAGCGGAGATTAGAACGGCTATACAGGGCCGTTTTATGACTTCCGATACGACTTATTTTATAGACACTCGACCACCGGTAGAATGCAGTAAAGATAGCCATCGGATGCACTAGCGGTTTTTAATATCTAGACACTTTGATGGCGGAACAAGGGACAATTAAAATGCCATTAGTCGTTATTAAGTAACGTTATGTCACCTCGGGACTGTCAACTGTTTCGTTATTGCTTTCGTCCATTCCCGTGACGATACGGCGGTCAGTTTTAACTTCGTTTTACAATTACCATCATCCTTTGCCAATATTTTAATGCGTATTCAATAATGCCTAAGAAAAAAGTAACGTGTTTGTTTTCGTATCGAGACCCGATTGCACTTCCGTTCGGAGAGGTTATTTTCATTTTACCAATTGTTTATTTTTACTGTATTAAGTTCCAAAATCGCATCATCATATAGAATAAACAATTTTTCCGAGATGGGACAGTTTTAGCACAAATTCGAAAAAATGAAATGTTTTTATTGTACATAGAATAGTATTTTAAATTTTGTTTATACAATGATAATGTAGTTTTATGAAATTAACGGAGAGTTATCATATATTTAGCAGCTTAAGTTCGAAGGGATAATAGTAAGAAAGTTCGAACAGGGTAATAATAAAACTACTCAATGAATCGAGTCACATTAACCACAGCAGTGAGGCATTATAAAAGCGGAGGCAGTAAATGTGTGTCTATTGTCTGCCAACACCTCTCTCTCACAATTAGATGAATACTTAATTCAGCAACGTCCATTATCCACATCTGTCGTCTATTTATGAACTGCCGAGTTTTGTTAAGGTGCGTTTTTCGTTTTCGCATTTCATCTTTTTCTTCTGTCGCGCAGATGTCGCGGGTCGCGAGCGGAGCGACAGCTTGGCCACCATTTTCTCCCTTCCAAATTATTTATGTAGTGCAGTAATGA
This sequence comes from Androctonus mauritanicus, assembly GCA_011317285.2. Lineage (NCBI taxonomy): Eukaryota > Metazoa > Arthropoda > Arachnida > Scorpiones > Buthidae > Androctonus > Androctonus mauritanicus. The sequence continues at coordinate 11,432 of WUQG02443256.1, forward strand.
GAGTGCTCTTGCAACCGGCCTCCACTTCCATTCCCAAAAGAATGACTGCGAAAATAATGTGGCTTCTTTAACAAGTCCGCATTTTCTGGTTATTAAAGTACCTTCTTACTTTTTTCCCGTCTAGCTGATTATAAGTTGAATTACTGGTTCGCTACTTTTCTCCCCACTCGTGCTTTCACGTCGTAACTGGTATAAATGGGAATTTTGCATTCAGACTGGACTCGAATGTTTTTGAAAGACAGATAGGTAATTAAAAAAAAAGAGAAGCATCTTCTATCACTTCTGTTATTTAGCTAGTCTGAGAGACTTTGTTTCCATTGCTTGTTAAAACTGAAATTTTCTTGGCTCTAAAAGTCAAACACCTAACAAGACATCTGACCAGATTCGACTGACCCTCCGACATGGTCTCTCCTCCGTTCTCGCAAATTATAAAATCAATAGCGTAGTGTACAAGCTCGCTTCTGCCGCGTTTCCCTTCTCCTCCTGCATAATTTACTCTCTGTCTATTATTAATGCGAGCGCTCACTCAGCCAGAAAATCGTACCTGAAATACAGCCAGAAACCAGAGATGTCGCGTAGAATCTTGTCGAACGTTGACATTTAATCTGTTACAGAAAGAAATTCTTTTATAACAATAAATAAAAAAATGATAAATAAATTCGAATTTTGTTTTTATTATTATGTGCAGCTTGATTGTTTGGGTAGTACATTTCATCTATCGCCGCGCGTCATTGAAAATTAAGCTGTACTTTCGAAAATTCGTCTTTGCGAATGTAGAAAAACCTAGCGATTCCTATTAAATATCACCTATGGCTATATGTCCTGTCGTGTCTGCTATCAATTTTTTAAAAACTTATTTTTTGGCAAGAAGAGAAGAAGATAAGCGCTAACGTATTTTTAAAGAATATATATTCGTCAGCGGGCCGTCTTTTCAGTGTAGGAGATACTGAGTAACGGAACGAATAGCCGCCGGTGGTACCTATTCCACATAAATACCACTAGAGGCTTGGGTATGGGATTTTAATGAGGCTCGATAGATCAGCTGCAGTTGGATCTCTTGAGGGACACACAATTTGTCTTTTCGCTCTTTGCGTCGAGATAAGTCTTGGGTGCAGGTCCCGAGGATACAGGGATGATTTATTTATGTTAGGTATGTGTCAGCTGACTTTCTTTTAAAAAAGGAGATGAGAATGCGTTACAGCCCGGGGGTCAGGTTTCTGTCGTGTTCTTTGGATAAATTTTCTTTGGGAATTTATCTCGCTCAGTGGCTTGTTTTGTCTGTATCGTGTTCTACACTCGCATTTCCAGTCCAACATAAACTATAACCAGCTTCAACGCTGTTAAAATGCCAAAGAAATAAAAATATGATGTCTAGTATGGTTGGTCCGACGCGCAACCGAAACACGCTATGAGAAAACATTAGTCATAGTTAAGGAAAGATTGATACCAGGCCTCATTTACCTAAAAAAATTCTATTATTTAGAAACTATAACACTTAACGAAGCGATGTATTAAACTGCATTTTATTTCAGATTAAAATCAGCTGGATTTTTTTTTCTAGGTTTATCAATGCCAGGAGAAGAATAGTGCAGCCGATGATCGATCAATCTAATCGTGCGGGTAAGTAATAATTAACATGTATAATAGTGTATTTAATGTTTTTCCCTTGTCAGCGTGGTAGTTTGTAGTTCATATATTATCGCAGCAACGATATATAAAAAAGATTTTCAATTTTAGAAAGATCGAAACGAAATTCTAAAATTCGAAACTAAGTTAGAAAATCTCTTTGAAAAGTTTGACGTGGCCAATGATAAACGACGATAGTTGCCATTGTAGAAGGTTAGGATGCAACAAACGGGGTCCCGAACGGAAAAGAAGAGGGGGAAGATAGGAGGACAGAGGACAGGAAAAAAAGTAAAAACGATTAACCTGTTCGCGTATCGACATCATCATCGGACCCGCGAGATACAATCGCGCAATTATCTCTCATTTAC
>WUQG02443267.1:0-13424 GCA_011317285.2 Androctonus mauritanicus
TGCCGAAAACATTAGTTTTTAAATAAAAATCGTATAACCACAACTGCAAAAAGAGTTGAATTATTATTGTATTTTGTTACCCTTCTATATTTCATAAAAATCAATTAAATAGTTTCAAATTTATTGGAGAAAAACAGGTCTGCATTTTGCTGTGCAAAAGCTTCTGCTAATTAGCAGAAGTTTTGTGCAGCAAAATGCAAGCCTAATTTTAAAACTCAAGCATAAAAGTTCAACAGTTGTGCATTTTCTCGATGTCTGGAGAGAACTTGCACAAGAGCAATATATGTAGAAAAGAAAAAAGCTATATAGAACTATTAGACAAAGAAAAGTTATATAGAAAGCTTACCTAAGTCCCCATACTTATTCCAGCCTGATCCAAAGATCCACTTAAATACAAAAAAATCTGCCCTACAATTCCTCTTCAAAAGTCTCTAGACTCAAAATCTTCAAAGCTGGAGACTTTTGAAGACTCAGAGTCTTCAAAAGTCTCCTGTAAATCCGTCTAAGATAAACAAGAGTATTCCATCATCTTACAATGGAGCAAAGCATATGAATACTCTCCAAATTTTATGTACTTAATATATAATGATATGCTTAATTCTTTCAATCCAATAAATCAAATAAATCATCATCTAGAGATCTTCTCTTAAGTATAATCTCATCCATAGAAACAGCCAATTATCTCCCAATGCCCTACAATGCTGCATCCTCGAAAACTCTTAAGCACACAGCTAAACAACTAATGTAAAATTAATTAATGCTAGATTCTCAAAACTATTTACTAAATTAATAAACAGCAAAGAATGCTACACAAAAGAAAAATACATAAGTATATTATCATGATTCATAATAATGATTGATTGTTCAGAAAAATATTGGGTTGTTGCAAATGAAATGGCTGTTGAATGACTTCAGGTTTCTACAATCAACTATTCAAAATAAGGTTACTGCTCTAAATTGTAATTTTTCAAATTAACTGTAAACTCTTAGCACTAACGAACAATACAAATACTTCTTAGAAAAAGAACCTTTAATTCCAGAAGTGCTTTCGGCTATTGGCTTCAGGTTTCTACTGTTTACAGAAAAAAAGCAAGTGCTGAAGTTCATGCAAATTTTTGATGTTATGTGGCAATGCCACACATGAGTGATGCAATTGTTTTGTTCAATGAGCATTAAACATTGAATACTACCAATATCAAGTCAATCATGAAACTCAGTCAATTAAGGTTTCTATACTTTTACAAGTTCAAACTGGGAAATTCTGCAGCAGCTGCAGTAAAAAACATCAATAAAGCATTCAGTGGAGGAAAAACTAATGAGAGATCCATTTGTTGTTGGTTTGCAAAATTTCATTTCAGAAGATTTGAACTCCTGATTGTTATCCTTCTTCCACTGATTCAAATGAATTAAAGAATTTAATCAAATCAGATCCACGACTATGTTTGGCAACAATGCATTGATGCTGTTGGAGATAACTTTGATTAAACAGGTATTCTTCTTTTTCAATCATCCTTAAAATCAGCAATTTCATTTGCAACAATCTAATACATAGGGACTATGAAGAAATACCTAAAAGATTACCTGTCTGAACATAAGAACAATATACTCCAAGTTAAAGCTACTACTGCCCTATGTAAATTTTTTCAGGAGTATGATCTAATCATCAAATGAGATGATATAAAAATAATAATGTCATCAAGAACATTAGATGATGGTTTAATAAAAGAATCTCTAAAATAGCAAGGAGAAGTCCTTTTAAAAATATCATTAATGAAAACCTGTATACCAATTTGCTGAAAGTCTGGTTATATGCTCTATATAAAGATATATGCATATACCTTGTATATTTCTATTCTAATAAATTTTTCTATAACATCACATTATATTTTTATTTCATTTATTTTTTCTACTTTCCTTAATGTTGTTATTAATATTATATTTGTTTTTCCAGAATTTTAATAATTACCATTTTTCATGTTTGAACAAAATGACATTCCTATTTTTTAAAATGTTAAAAATTTAATTTGGTAATTCTTCAAACATCATTTCTTTCGCCTTGTAATTCTATTCTTTTTTTGATGTATTGCTAAAAAGATGGCTAAGTATTACAGATGAAAATGTCACAATAGTCTCATTTCTTTGGCTTTACTTCTGGTTAGTGCCTTTCTTAATAGATTCTTTTATTTATTTTAAAACAACAAAAATTTCCCCCAAAACTCTTGCCTCATAAACAGAAAAATAGATTTATTTTACAGACTAGAATATATGATAGAGTATGTCTCCAATTTATAATAATTTGTATTTAAGACTGAAATTATATATATCAAACCTTCACAGTTTTGATCCTGCCATCAATGGCTTTTCAATATTGATGGCCTCATAAATATATAATACTTATTATTCAGTCATCTATTTTTCATTTCACTTCAAGAATATTCCCAAAAGTATTTATAACATGCAATATATATCATTGTTAAGAAATTCATCTTAGAAAAAAGCATTTTTAAACAAACTAATCACATGTTTCAGAAAAATTTCTGCAAATGACCTATATATATATATATATAGGAAAATCAGAATCAATAATTTCTATAGCCATTCCAGGAAAGTCATTTTCTAACTTCTTATCTTCTACTAATTAAATTTCTAAACTAGAGAATTTCAGCATTCAATATATACAAAACCAGCTAAAATTTCATTTTTCATTATAATTGAATACAATTTTAATATATAGCTTTCATTATGTTTATTTTTGCTACTAAGTTCAATATAAAAATACAGTATAGCTATATTATATATTCCAAATTTTTTTATATACTTAGTATTGTTTTAATTTTTATATGCATAAAATGTTGGTTGAACAATATATAAATAATCATCAATTTACAACAAGGTTTGGCTTGAACTACATGGTCATGAATCAGGGTTGGAAGTCAGAAATGCCTAAAATTTATGAATTTCTTACTACTAATTTTTATTAAGGCACTATATATTATTGTAATGAACTAACAGATACAAAACTACAAGAACCAAATATAAAAAAGAAGCTTTTAGTAGTTCAGTCCACTGTGCATAAACTGGTATGCATATGAATTGCATTGATTAATCACAGAATTTACCAAATGAAATCACTGTCACAAGCATGAGTCGTCATAAGCTGAAGATGATCTGTATATTTTTTCCTTATTATAAAGAATAAGCATTGTTCATTCTTACTGTAAAATATTTATTTTTAAAATTTGTTGAATATTCTAAGTTTTGATGATTAAGAATATCTAACTTCCATTTATAGCATTGCATCTATTGAAAATTAGGTTCTGAGCTAAATCCTCAATATCAGAAAATATTTTATTATGGTCCAATTAATAACATACATTATATAATACAAATAGAAGCTCCTCCAATATAGGAAGACTTATAATCTTGGAAACATTATGTAAGTCAAATTTTAAATAATTTAAATTTGCCTAAGAAAATCATTGTCTAAGTATTATAGATTATCATATCATATCATATTACAGTAGTTATTAAGATATATGGTAACTTTATTATTGAGAATAATGTTAGCAATAATAAAGTACATTATTTTAACATTGTCATAAGTTTATGATAATGTACATTAAGTACATTATTGAGAAAAATGTAATCAAAAGTGGCATTAACTTTCACTATAGCTAATTATCACTGCAATATTACTATAAAAATACAGTACTGAAATATGCATTAAATAATAAAGATAATTTTTAAATATTTTTTATGTTAAAATTATAATAAAATTAAATTTATAAAAGTTATATTTGCATAAGTCAGGAGTTCTGCATTTATAATGTGTTCCACTGTTTAGTATCTATAAGAATAAATATCAAATTTATGAACTTTTCATTCCTGAAATTTGTTTGTATGTCTGCAAATAAAGGAGAGCTTCTATTTATTATAAGGAAATATTTTTGAAAAAAAAAATTATTTATATTTGTTTTTAATTATGAAAATTTATAAAAAGTAAATAAATAAATAAAGCCAAAGTATTATTCTCACCCCGAATCCATTCTTCCATTGTACTTATGGAATCTGCTGTGAGATAATAATTTCTTTTGCTTGTAGATATCTTTAACAAAAATTTTTAATATATAAATAACTTTGTTTTAAAAATTTTTTCTTTTTAATTTCTCAATATAATTTTAATTAAAATATAAGTAAATATACAGAATATCTCATATACAAGATAAAAGATGAAAATTTATTGCAAAAAAAAAAATAAAAAAAATATATATATAAAATGGTATAAAGGTGTCCCTTGATTTACAAGTTAATTTGAGATCTGAGAAACTGTTAGACAAAAATTGATAAACAGAATATACATTTTCAAATTAATTCTAACATAAAAATTTCCAATCATGAAGTCACTGCCATTTTATCTATTGATGTTAAGGAATTTCAAAAGCATTAATTTAAATATAATAATACATACTATATTACAGTAATCTAAAATAAATTTTTTTATCCTATTTTTGCTAATTAATTTTTAATTTCAAACTAAGTGCTAAGTGAGTTTTGAATTTAAGCCTAATATAGCAATAAACATATCAATCATTGCAGCTTTATTTATTATTTAAAAATAATAAACTCTTCAAATATTGATTACAAATTTATCAATAACTCTTAGAAATTTTGAATCTAATAAGTTATTTGACAGGTACAGAAGCAAAACTCACATTCTCCACTTTTCAAGATTTGTGATAAAGTTGAAAACAACTTCACAAAATGCAGATAAACACAAACATATAATGCAAATTTCAATGAATTCATGGATTATTAATTTATTTATTTATTCTATACGATAATAAATTATCAATTGAGTTGTTTCTTCTGAAAATGAGAAAGTGGAAAGTTAAAAATTTGAAGATTTGTTTGTTTTTCCAAACTTTTAAGTGAATTTGCATCAAACAGATGTGGATATTATTGAGTTTTGATACAAACATAAATTTTTAAGGTATATGATGCTGATATATTAAGTGGCCAACAATCATAATAGAAAACAGAAAAAAAAAATTGTGCAGTGAACATTAGGAAAAAATAAATAGTACAGTATTTCAAAAAATATTAAATAACAATATTAATAATAATTATATTAAAACTAAACAAAAAATAATGATTTTCAAAGTGAATCTAAAAGTCAACTCTGCTTCTGAATATTTTTTCTTTTGCATTAACACAAGAATAAAGATAATTAAAATTTCAAAATTATTTTAAATTCAAACTCGAGTCTTTGAAAAAGTATTTATTCATTTAAATATAAAGAGCTGCCCTTTCTTCCTGCAGCTGACAAAAAAAAGAGAAAAGTGAATTTTTACTAAGATATATTAATAATATCTTAGTAAAAATGCCAATCTGGAATCTTTCTTCAGTTTTTATCATAATGTTTTTATAACTAATTGAAATAATGTAAGAATATAGATCTAAATCTTATGATTTTACTAAACAAAAATAACTTCAACAAGATAAAAATAGCATGGTGGCAGAATTTAGAGTTCCTACAATTCATTTGGAATGTGATATATGATTAGTGGAAATGAAAAATGTGACTTTTGCTTCCAATCAGAGAGAGGATAATGTGAATTTTGCTGAAATCCTATATTTTTAAATTAAATGTAAAATGCAGGTTGTTCCTGTCTTTAGGAGCTAATTCATTCCTGGAAGTGAGCTCATTAAGTAAGATCTCATAAACCAAAAATTAATTTTCCATAAACATAATGTTAAAATCAGGAGTTCTGTTCTTGATAAGGAAATTTGACCAAAATAAAATTAAATAAAGGTAAAAAAAATCAATAATATATGATTTAACAATGACTTATTTATCTAAATAAATGAAAATAAAGCCTTTAAAAATCAAGCAAATTATAATAACAAAGAAATTATTTGTCACATGAATATTAGAGAATTTTTATTCTTTGCCATCAGCATGGACAAATGAACAGATAACTTTTTATACAGTGAATAATTCCTTAGAAACAATTCAAGAATGAAAGTTATTTAAATAATCTGTTGGTACTACTTCCACCCCTCAATCTGCCATTTTGATTTTTCCAATTTCATAGTAGACAATGCAGTTTCTGCTACAAATTGAATTGTACTATATTGCATAGCTAGGTACATAGTTTTAAATGTCTTTTTATGAATGCTTAGCATTTATTCATTGCAATTAATATTCATAATTTCAATTTTCTTGATATTTCATACTTGAAAAAATTCATAAATCCAAGAACTCATAAACTAGATATATGTAAATTGAGAGCCACCTGTATTAATTTTTATTTTTGGTATATATTTTTACCTGGAGATGATGCACAGTAAAATAGAAAATAACACTAAACTCTTAACTTAATATCAAAAAATTGGAGAATATGAATTTTGCTTTTCTACCCTTCATTTGCAAAAATAAACTTACCAAAATAATTTGAAAAGTTGGTATGCAAGAAAATTTTATTAAAATATCAATTAGAAATGGTAAATTATTATATAAAAATACAATCACTGATTTAAATAAATTATAGGAGATAATTGATCAATGATGAAATTGTTTCTTTGCAAACAAAAACAGTGACACACAAACATTACTTTTTCAGTAACACATACTACTACTTACTTCACACAAACTACTAATTACTTCATCACACAAACATTACTTTTTCAGTTACTTTTTCAAATCAAAAAAGTGCTACATATTATGCAATTTGTTAAATTGAAAATTTCTTAATCGAGTGTTCATAAATTGAAAGATACCAGTACAGAATAAAATATTTTTGTTAAATATGTTTTTTTATAAAATAGTATAATTATCATTTTTATGTAGTATAACTGACAGTGATAAGTTTATCAAATGGATGAAATGGTAATGATATGTTGAATATAAAACGTATTAAAAACAAATAAAGAAAATCATATGATCAAACAATGTCATCTTTAATAACATGAAATATGTAAAAAAAAAAAACTGCTTTACAAAGCAGAGACAATTTTAAACAATAATGCAATGAATCAGAAGTCACAGATATATATAAAATGATATCAATGTAACCAGATAAAGATTCTTACCCAAAAGAATATAGATTTTCAAACCAATGACAGAATAAATAACATAGCATTCATTTTGAATACCATTTGTAACCTCTGACTCTCTATAACATTACATGCTTTGTCAAGCATGTACATTCTATGCTTTGTCAAGCAGATTTTTCAGCTTGTACCATGTATTCGAAAATGCTTGCATGCAAATATATGTGTGTACCTATTATAGTACTGCATTCTATTACATTAAAATGATACGTTTTATATATATATCTAATTAACTTTTTAACATAACAGAATGAAGTAATGGAAAATTTAATATAATAAAAAATATATCAATTATTCTTACTTCAAATGTTGCTGCACCTTCTGCACGATTCACTCGACAAACTTCATCTAAAACTATTTGGCCTTGTGGTTTACGGTTTACATCATTCTAAAACAATAACAGTAAGTTATTCTTATTGTATTTATTTTGTAATTATTATAAACAGTTAATCTCAATTCATAAATATAGTGATCCTGCAATATCTATAAAATTCCAATCCATTGTATTCTGACATTACTGTTTATTTATTAATAATTCTTTCTTATTTGTAATTATATCTCATACAATATTTGTTATTATAGCAATATTATTTAACTATCAACACTTACATTATTTTCAAACCAATTCTCTGCTGATTTTTAGTTTTAATTTTAGTTTTGAACAAACTTGATTGAAAGCCAAATAGAAGGCTAAGGAAGAAAGTTCTTACTTTGAAAACAAAACTAAAAATTATTGTTAATTCATAAGATGTGTCCAAAGATAATATGCATAGCAATTCAGTCACAAAAAGTGAGATTTAAAAGTAATCATCATAGATTCAAAGGCAACTATCTCACTTATTAGGAAGGATGTTGATTTTCTGTTCATAGAAATCCTTTGATTGAGATCACAACCACTCCATCACTGTATGCTTCACTTCATTATCCAACTGAAAATGGTTACCTTTCAGCTCCTTCAATGGATCAAGCAATGGAAGTCACATAGTGATAAATCGAGGCTGTATGCAGGTGTTCCAATATTTTCTTCTTGACCTTTGAAGAAATCACTTTGTTTCATGTGAAGCATTTGGGTGGGCATTGTCATGCAGAAGCATTACTTCATTGCTCAACATGATGATTTGATGGTGATTTGGAGATGTTGCAAGATCTTAGATGACAATTAGTCTCAACAAACTCATCTATAGCAGTGATGAGCTGTGCAGTGATTACGTTTGTTTGACATAGGTGTGCATCATCATCCAAACTTTCATGATAATCTTCAAAAAAAGTCTATCATTTATGCACAGTTTTATGTGAACAGTAATCATTCCCATAAATTGTAGCAACTGACAATGAATTTTAACAGGAGTGGATCCTTCAGTTGTAAGAAAACATATCATTGCACACTGTTCATGTTGAAGAATTTGCACTCAAACAGCATTGCTTTTCAAATAGATGGGAAATAAATGTTCTGCCTACATTTTCAAATGTTCTATTTGAATAATATGTGACATCATTCTGATATGGTATGGGTATGACATAAATTAATAACTACTTTTCACACTTGCACAAAAATTTTGCCTCTGCTTGCTGTCTTCATTTTATTGTATTTATTACATTTTCATTTGGACACATCTTATAGAAACTTAAAATAAATAGTTTGATATTAGACATTAGCATTAAATTGTTTATAAAATAATTATAAACAATAAATTGTATTGCTATACCGTATTTTCCCCATAGGCTAACAATATTTGTGTTGTTTTTTATATTTTCTATATATTAAAAAAATAAAATATTCAAATATAAAGAATGTTATTTATTCACCAATAAAGAAATTTCTAATTTCTAAAAATGTTTAATAATATGAATTAAAATATATTTAGCATTATTACAAATTTTTAAATCTCGTTTACTATGAAAGATTTTATTTAAAAATTGGCAATAATATAAAATAAAATATAATACCTGTGTTTTATAATAACTTAATACTCCATTTTTTAGTACAAACCATCTTCTTCTCCAAGTTTTTAATTTCCCTCCTAATTTTGTCAAATAACCACTTTTTTCTAAAGATTCCTTTAAAAAAAGAAACATACATTAACCTAACAGAGCAAATATCCTTAGAATTAATAAAGCTTTTCTTCCAATTCTGCATACATTTAAAATAAAAAATTTAAAATAAATAAAAATAAAATAAAGTTTTAAAGATAATTTTTTAAAAAGAAATTATTGTACAGGAGTTCCCCAATTTGTGATGAGTTGTGTTAAAAATTTTGGTTATAGTTTGAATCCATAATAACACAGAGCATGATTTTCCATAAGTACAATATTATAAATGGAGATTATGTTCTCCAACAATCAGAACTCAGAATATTCAATATGCTTTTAAAAAGTAATATCATGCAGTAATACTTTCTTAACAATTATTCAGCTCTTGTAACAAGAAATAGTTTTATTACTAAAATGTTGGTTCTAAAATATTTGTATGAAAAGAGTTTATGTACTGATGAGGACCTCAAAGAAAGATTGAAAATGTTTTAGTAATAAAACTATTTACTGTCACAAGGGCTGAATAACTGTTAATAAAGTATTATTAAAAAGTAGGAATTGTCAAAAGCTATTTTAGCATATAGTAATTTTGAATAAATGTTGCTTATTGTTTAAAATGAAGAAATTGTATATTTTGTGTCTACCAGAACTTTATATGAGTGAAACTAAAGAAAACATAATGTAAAAACAAAGATGAATATTTATTTTCCTCTATTCCAAGTTTCTAGCATTGACTATATAATAAAGCTGCTGTTTACCACCTTGAAAGATTTGGATTCAATTCTAGATTTCACACACATTTTTTCAAGAAGAATGCATTCCTGATCAAGCTCATTAACTCCATCCTTTGACTTTTCCAACTTATCCCACCATAGATATTGAATAGTCTGTGAAAGCTATAGAAGCTTTAGCTATTTAAAAGTATCCATTAGCAGCTTAATTCAAACTAACCTAATCAAGTTTCTAGTAAATATAAGCAATTATATTTTAATATCACTTCCCAATCATTACCTGACTACTACATAATGATCCATATCGATTACAGATCCAACTACAAACTGCCCACATATGTGGTAGAGCCAATAGAATTTTACAGTAGATGAATCAATGCCCAGGCTAGATCCATCAAAAATTTTTCCGTAACATGGAATTCAAATTCAATGTTTCCATACATTTAGGATGAACTATTTGAGTTGAGACTGGAAATCTAAAAATTATGGAGGTATGAGATCCAAAATTAAATTTGAATACTTTATAGTGGAAATACAGCATGCTTCCATCTTGATAACAATTGATCATCCAATTGATTGGTCTGCCACTACTGCAAAATCATTGATAGTGGCTAAGTATAGATTTTTATTGTAAATGATCACAATCGTATGTACAGATTTTTATAAGTCAGGGACCTCCCACACAAATTTTTCATTCAAATCTTATCATCTTAATTATATTATCTCAAAATTTATATTTTATACAATAAAATTTAAATTTACAATTTATAATAAGAATATAAGTAAAACAAGAATTAAATCAATTACACTATATTATTTATTATACACTATTAATCAATAATTTATTAACATGATTTCATTCTCTGAATGATCATAATTATTCTTTTTTTTTATTTTGAAAGAATTTTTTTCCCACATTATATTTTTATCTATTTTTTTATTATTTGATTAAAAACAAAATTCTGATATAAGCTTGTAGTTCTTAATTTCATTTCCCACTAATTTTTTAATAAATTTCTGTATAAATTTCTAATTTTGTATCAGTAAAGAATTTTTTATTTATATCAGTATGAATATCATTAAAGAATAACAAAAACTTAAAATGTATAAATTTAATGAAGAAAGCTGTTATTAATTATATTTTATTTTAAAAATTATGCAAATATAGTCATCAGTTAATGAATTATTTAAGAACCAGCTTTTTTATATAAACAATTAAACAATTTTTATAGTGAAATAAATAATTTTATTAGATTTAAAAGATTTTAAAAAATTATAACATCATTTTTAAAATTTTTTGTATTATAATTTAAATGAATAAAATAAATAAAAATAGAAAGATATAATTATATACATCATTATATAAATTTATCATGATACAATATCAGATGTATAATTACTGTTAAATTGATTTAATAAATAAATAATTCCAAACGATTAACTTAAGAACTTAAGTTAATCATTTGAAATTATTTATTTATTAAATCAATTTAACAGTAATTCACATCTGATCAATGTAGTAATCTTCTAGTAATGGATATCAGTACTTGTTAATTTTTAAATATTTGAAATCAACTACTGTATAAACAAATTTTTTTAATATCTAAAATTAATTTTATTTCATCAAAACAGTATTCTGCACTTTCATAGAAAACCTGCCTCTTGAGTGACTTTGACAAAATTTGATATGTTGTTAGACTAATGAATAAAGTATAATTGTCCATTAAAATATTTTTTAAAAATCTATGAGTGTTATGCTATAATTAAAAGCTCTAAAATTTTTTATAGAATATTACTATATAACAAGAGATATATATTTTATAATGAAGTATGGCATAATAATAATAATATCAAGTCATCCCAAAAGTATTGTTATTTATAACATTAAAATTTGAAAAAATAAAAAATATAAATCATTTGCTAATTTAATCAGATATATATTCTCCATTTGAATTAATAATATTTGGTTTAAATATGTTCTATTGTGGATTTCGGATCAAACTTTTGTAGTGAGCAATACTGATGAGGGACACTATGTAATGTCCGAAAGTGCTATACCGAAATAAATTGTTCTTACTTTGCTAAATTGTGCTGGTTATGTACTAATGATACTTTAAAGAAGCAAAGTTGGTTGTATAAATTAATAATATTCTTCCAACTTTATGAAAGATTTAAAAATTCGTGTTTAGACAAGCTGAGACACATTTGAACAAGTACAGTATAAAAAATAACATTACTTTTTGGATGACCTGTTAAATACAAGGTTGTATACATTGATATTAGCAACTTTTCACTTGTTCTTTTTTTAAGACTAATTTGAGGCTTCAAAACATTTCAAAACATTACTTTTTTGGTTTTTGCAATATTGCCCCTAGAGTTTTTACATAACTTTTTATTATTTATTGTATAATAGCAGTACCTTGAAAAAACTGAAGAGATCAGACTGAAACCCTGAGGGCAATACAGTGAAAAATACCAATAATAAGAACCTTCCAAAAGTGTCCCTTACTTTGGAATGGTAAGGAATTGAAATATACACAATAAAAATAACTTTTAATGGCATAACCTATACATAGAATTTCAAAAAAATTTATTAAATGGTTCCATAATCATTACTGGAAAACATAGAAGATTGAACATCTGCTATATTGAAAGAGCTGAAGACAAAGTATTGCCAAATATCATGAAAATGAATTAATTAGTTCAAAAATTTTCAGTTTTTATATAATATAAAAAAACAAACTTTTTTTATCTTTTTTACAATACTAGGAAGGAACATATACCAGATTTAAATAGGATATTTTAATGCCTATATTAAGAGCAATATTTTAATTTCCATAAGTTACTGATGTCATTAAAATCAATTTAACATATAATATGCCAAATTTTATTAATTAGACTGATTAGTTTTAATATTATAAGACTTTTCAAAAGATTTTAATATTTTCAATTATAGTGCAGACATCATAAATTCTATGGAAAAATGATAATGGACAACTATATACTACTCATTGTCCCTAACATTTTTACAAAGTTTAATAAAGATTTAATAGAGAGACAGATTCTCTATGGTAGTGTGGAATACCTCTTCAATAAACAAATGAATTTACACAAAACTAATAATCCTAATTGAAGAAATATTACAGGTTCTTCTTGATTTACATAAATCTAACTTATATAATTTTTAGTATAAATGAAAAATTGCAAAATAATGGAATATTTTTTAAAATTATTAACTTATATAGTTACAGTATTGTCACAACAATAATTTTTATACTACAGCAACAGTCACAGTAATGATAATTATCACAAACTATCTTTGTTAACTATAAATAATAACATTATTATTATATATTGTAATACAATGTATATTATACAAATACATTGTGTAACTGCTATTACATATAGTAAAACTTCGATCTAACGTTCGTCAATCTAACGTTTTCCTCGATCTAACATTCTTTTTCTCTGATTCTGGCAAAAAATAGGAGAAAATAACATTAAAATGTTTCAATCTAACGTTTTTCGATCTAATGTTATCCTCTGTCT
>WUQG02443278.1:0-13423 GCA_011317285.2 Androctonus mauritanicus
AACTCATTAATAATTAAAATAATTTACGTAAATTGCTGCGCAGTAGACGTAATTTTTGCGGCAGTTCTACGGTTAATTTACATTATATTATTTTTGTAATTTTCTTAGATTACAATGTACAGTATATCTTTGTGCAATAAACAGTTCTATTAGTGTATCTAAAAAAAAGAAAAGATAAAAATATTTTTACATATAAGCTAATTTTTGATGTTCTAACATTTTTTATAAATCTGATGCAAAAAAGAAAATTATACAGTTTATTACTATTTTATTATCAAAAATTAAAAATTATATAATTTCATTTCCATTATCCATTCTATAAATGAATGATAATGTATCATTCATTTATAAATTGGATGATGGAAACGAACAATTTGATCTACCTATTATTTTCAATCTATATGTAGATTTTAAAATCAATATATTCTTGACAAAATGTATATGTGAGCATTCCTTGATTTATAAGCATTCATATTCAAGTATACATTTTAAATTTTCAAATTTCAGGAAATTCTCCAAGAATTTTAAACATTATGATATCAGAATTCTCTAGCAACAAATATAACATAAAATTACAGTTACTTAATATATCACAGTAGTATTTCAAGATGGCTGAGATTACATAAAACACTATAATTCAAAATTTTTATTCAAATTTGTGAAATAATAAACTTCTTGTTGGCCTATTGTGAAATATATTACATAACACAATATATATCAAATAATTTCAATAGTCTTGGGGGTCATATAACAATAGTATCTGAATTATAAACAATTCAAGCCACGAACAAAATTTACATATGAATTAAAATCTTAACTCAAGGATCACTTATATTTTATAGATGGACTAATTTTTGAAATATATATAGTTTTCAATTTTCAATAATAATATATATATATAAGTTTTTCAATAATTTTTTTTGAAATATAAATATATATATAGTTTTCAATAATATAAAATTGAAATATATATATATTACAAAAACATGAAAGCACTATAAATATTACTATTAATATTTTATTGAAATATAAATTGATGAGTTTTAAAATCATCTTTGCAAAAATATAATCCACTACTGTAAATCTGATGAATTATATAAAGCAAACTCTGATTACAAAATCATTTTTCATTTACATTTCCTTTAAACTTAATTAATTTTCTAAAGAATATTATAATACACAGTTTTACTTTAAAAAGCTCAGATTATTGGTTTACATTTATATATTATTTGTAAACTTTACATATTACATTATAACAAGTAAGATTTTATTCTCTTTCAATCAAAGAAATATTTTGCATCATAATTACAAGATGTATATCCAATGTTCCATAAATTCTGGAATGAAAATGTGATATTTCTGCAAGTAATGTTAGTTGAAATGCTAAGAACAGAAAAGAGAATGGTGAGTATTATATTATATCAATAAAATTCTAGCTATACATCATATTGACAACAAACCATGAACATACAACGACATATATAGTATATTACATTAGATAATTTCAGCACTGCATCAATCCACTGCAAAAGTGCTAACAAAATTCAAAACATTTAGTACCATCATCAATAAATAAAATTGTTAGAACAGTTTTATTTTTCTTTACTGAACTTTTTTTTTTTTTACATATTTCTATATCATATAATAAATTTAGAACTTTGAAAAATTTGTTTTTAATTTACATTATAAGTTATGATATTTATAAATAAGAATAAAAAATATTTCTGAGAAATAGATTTGCTACATCTGTTTTAACAAACTATTATATAGCATAATAACAAACTATTTATATAGCATGATAAGAATTTTGGACATCAACAAATAAAATAAAATTATACCTGTGAAAATTAAAGTTTATTTCAAGATTAATTGTAATAGCTGATCAATATGGTTAATTTTATAAAAATCAATCAAGTAGCTTATTAGTTATATCTTTTCTTATTGAATCATTTTCATATATTTCAATAATAGCACAAAATAAACTTAAAATAACTAAATAATTTATATTAATTATTATTATAGTAGAACATCAATTAGGACAATCAATAGGACATCAATTAGGACAATCAATTAACTGGGACTAAAAGTTGTTTGGTTAATTAAATAGTTCAGATAATCATTATGTGAAAATACCTTTTATACACAAAAAATTGTAATTAGATCTATAATTATTGTATACAAAATTATTATACTATATTTTAAAGTGCAAACTATAATAAAAAATTATTTAAGAAATGGTTTACAAATAATAACCAAAATTTCTACACAATAATTAAACACAATATTGACTTTTAAATCCTGTAGATCATTTCTATGCTATACTGCATACATTTTCAAATAATTAAAAACAAAACCATTAAATCTCAAGAATACTTCTTCAGCACAGTAACCAGTATACTAAAAATAGATAGAGTAATTTTATTTTTGGGCAGTGGTTTGTCTAATCAATGCTCTATTGTATTATTATATGAGAATAAAGAGAAACTGTATTCTTTTTCTTTATATATTTAAAACATACCTTTCCGTATTTTCCAAAAAAACTTCTCAACTCTGTTTCTGTAGCATTGGCAGGCAGACCACCAAGAAATATTTTTGGATAATTTCCACCTCTTTTTGCCTTCAAAAATACATTTCAACTTAAAATTTACATCAGTACATAAAAGAATCAGCAAAAAAATTTTTTGAAATATTAGAAATTTGAAAATAAGCATTGAAATAACATTTATGATATCAATTCTAAAATATAACAACATTATTAAATATATTAAAATTGTCACAAATCAAACTATACTAAAAAAATATCTTATTTATTTTTGATAAAGAATATTCCATGCTGTAGGACTGATTAAAAAATATTTCAGTTTGAAAAAATTAATTAATTATAGATATCTTTTTTTTACTGTTTCTGATCTATAAAAATAACTGGCCTACAAACAATTTAATTTTGAAAAAATTGACCTCCAAGTGAAACTGTGCACTTTTGCACTATATAATTTATAAACTGATATATCCCAGTATAGTGTTCTAATTTGGGCAGAAAAACCTTTTCATAAAAACAAAAGTATATTAAACAAGTATAAAAAATAAGGAATTATATTTTAAAAGATTAGACAGTTTCAGATTAAAAGTTAAGTTTTTATCTAACAAGGAAAGGACACAGCTGACTACCCACCGATTTTGATGAAACTGAACTGATGTATTCTAGAAGAAAAAATATTGAATGTGTGTCCAAGCGTTTGTGCCAATGCGACTTATAAATAAAAATATTAGCCTTTTAAAATTTAGGCTCAGTGAGCTTAAGAAATAAGAGAAAAAGAGCACTGTTGATGCTACGCTTGTAGTATAGTGTGTTTGTGCCGAGCCCGTAATCTCAAGGTTGCGGCTTCGAGGCCCATCTCTCTCTGATGTTTTTTTTTATTTAAAAAAATAAAAAATAATTAAATTTACCTAAGTAAAATAAATTTTTATTTTATTTGATTTTTTTATTAATATTTAATGTATTGAAAAGTAGTTATTATATTATATTCCTAATAAGAGAATATAAAAATCGGGTATACAGAATGTATTGTTTAATATTTTTTTCTTAATGTAAAACATACATAATGCAATGAATTAAATCACAAGGAATAAAATTAATGTTTTGTAACAACAATACAAAAATCCTATTATACCAACTCGTATTCCTCCTCATTGTACACGTACGTACATCATATATGAACTTTTGTTCATATATGATGTACGCACGTGTACAATAGGTATATCGCAAAAGAATGTGTACATCGGGTATATAGCAAAATTGTGTCCTCTTATTCGGAATATAATATAATAACTACATTTTAATACATTAAATATTAATAAAAAAATCAAATAAAATAAAAATTTATTTTACTTGCGTAAATTTAATTATTTTTTATTTTTAAATAAAAAAAAAGATGTCAGAGAGAGACGGGCCTCGAAACCGCAACCTTGAGATTATAGGCTCGGCACGAACACACTATGCTACGAGCATAGCGTCAACAGTGCTCTTTTTCTCTTTCTTATTTCTTAAGCTCTCCAAGCCTAAATTTTAAAAGGCTAATATTTTTATTTATAAGGTGCATTGGCACAAATGCTCGGACACGTATTCAATATTTTTTCTAGATTACATCAGTTCAGTTTCATCAAAATCAGTGGGTAGTTAGCTGTGTCCTCTCCTTGTAAGCCTAATTTGTGAAGAATGAAAGAAGCATTATATTGTTTCTTCTAATTTATTTCCATTTTAATTATTTAATTTTTAATATTTCATGTTTATTCAATATAACAGTCACAAACATGCATATTAATGCATGTTTGTGACTGTTATATTGAATAAACATGAAATATTAAAAATTAAATAGTGGAAACAACCATCTTTATGAGATGATGATAATTTGACCAAAAAATATAAAGTGATATTAAAATAAGCTTAACTGCATTGTCTGTTCAGATGTTATTTATTCAAAAGGAAATTGTTACATTTTAATTTATTTTTCATTAACAATTAATCTAGTTTGAACAAAAGACTAGAAGTTATAATATGAAGCATTTATTTTCTGTGTCATTACTATTTAAATAAATTTTGTCTTACTACTGAGCTTTTGTAGTATTTTTATTCTAGATTTAAAGTTTGAATAATTTTTTGCCTCCATATTTGTCAGAAAAAAAAGAAGAGGGAAAAAATTATGTGAGTAAATCAGTAAATCTATGGTGGATTAGAATTGAACAAGTACAATATTATATTTGTTAATTATAATCAAAATAGAATACAAGATAAATCATTACCATAATGTAAAAATTTGATGATGATTATTTTATATTAATTTTTTACATATTTTAAACAAATAATTTTATCATCAAAGATATTTTACATAAATGATGCAATTATCTGCTTAAAAGTTTCACAAAATTTTAATAAAGAATGATAGTTATTTTATAAAGTTTTATACAAAATGATGATTCTGTATTCTATTTTGATTATAATTAATAAATACAGTAGTGTATTTCTTCAATTTTAATGTGTCATCAATTTATCAGTAATTACTAATAATTTTCCTCTTATCTTTTACTGACAAAAGTAGAGATGGAAATTATTTATATTTTATTTAAACCTAGAATAAAATTATAAAAACCAATTATAAGGCAAGTTTATTTAAAATATTAACAGCATCAAAAATAAGATTCATTCCACATTTCAAGTTTTGAAATAAAAATTGGTATTTTATATTGGAGGCCCTTCATTAGACTTATTTTTTGTTAATAAATGATGCCACTTTCCATTCTGCAGAATACTAAATGGCAGGACAAAACAAGATCTATCAGGCTGGTGAAAGGATCTGGCTGACCCTTTCACCTGCTGCCTACCTGTGAAAGGGTCTGGTTGACCTTTTCATAGGTAGGCAGCAGGAATTGATGGGTAAGGTCTGGATTCCTTGAATAAAATTTCCAAGGCATGGCAGCCAGGAACTGAATCTGGATCAACAGGAATGGAAAGCCAAAACGATGATGATTATAGGAAAGGGGTTTTAAACAGCCCAAGTACTGAGACTAATCAATGATCTATTTGTACTACTATTGTGCACTCTCTAACAGAATCATCTTATAAGAAGTCCTATTGATCTTATACACAAAAGACTTATCTTCTTCAATAGGACTGTAAAAAGATATTCCAATGCAGGAAAATGCAGTCCTAAAAATCATGCCTTAGCCCTGAAAAGACCAACATTCATACAAAACGTTGAGTTTTGTCTCCTCCCTATCATCATTTACAAATAGAACCATCAGCATTCCCAATTAAGTGAAGATTAGGGTATTGTCGGTTTTTAAAAGAAAATTATGCAATTTGAAAACTGGATTTTTCAGTAAAAAAACCAGTTTTAAATATATACATAACATATATTAATCTGCTATAATGATTTTAATGTAAGAAAAAAGTACACAGCAAGTTGTATATACTGGAGAAAGGTCTGGCAACACTGTTGCCTGAGTGGAGTGCAACTGCACAAGAACACGATATGCTGACTAGACATTTATGTGCATTGTGCACTGTCCGATCAGTACATGTGGTGGGCCCAGTGGGCCAGTCTATCCGACTGCAGGAGTGTGTAATTGACTTGTTCTTTTCGGTGTCTACGTAAACAAATGTGTTGAGACTATTTAGATGAAATTCATATTTCCATGTTTATTATTTTGTGGCACAGACTACAGTGTTTATTCATCTGATATTATTGTAATTTTTGTACTGTTAAAAATATTGATTTTTAAGAATTTTCATTTATTTTTTTTAGTCCAAAATGGCATTGTTTGGAATTATTTTAAAAAGGTTGAAAAAGATAAGGCACATTGTAATTACTGTAATAAAATGTTAACCTGCAAAGGATCATCCACGAGCAGCCTCCAAAATCATTTAAAAATAATGGACAAAAAATCATCTGATGCCGGCCCAAGTTCACAAAAACAACCCAGCATCTTTATCTTCTTGAAAAGGAGTAGTTTAGAAGAAATTGTATCAATACTTGCTGCCTTAGATGGATTATTCATTAATAGCATTACAACAAGCTCGTTCATACAAGTCATTACAATGAAGCTATTCCTTACCACAAAAACAACTCGAGTAATGAATCTCATTTATTCATTTTATGAAACTATCAAAAATGAAACCATAAATGAATTAGATTGTATGAAGAATGATGAGGAAAAAATTTTCTATAACTCTAGATGAATGGACTAGCAAAAGAAATTGTAGATATTTGAATATCAACATACACCATCTTGAAAAATATTTTAATTTAGGATTATCTCTGATAGCAAGTGTTTGTAATGCTAAGAAAACATTAAAACTGATTTCCGAGAAGCTAAAAATTTTTAATTTGGATTTAGCAATTGATATAGTTGCTTCAACAAATGATGGTGCTGCTGTAATGAAAAGGTTTGGCCAAATATCACCAATAATTAATCAATTGTGCTATTCACATGCCATAACAGTTAGCAGTTACTGACATATTATATAAAAATAAAAATCCTGTTAAAACAGATATAAATGCTACAAGTGAGGACTCTGAAAATAGCAAGTCTGAGGATGACTGAGGAGTTAGACTCTGTTGACATGGATGATTATAAATTACCTATTCCTGTATTATTATATAATTACAAAAAGCTTATTTCTCAAATAATAAAACTGCAAATATTTTAGAAAATTCCCTGTCAGAAATAGCATTCTTCAGAATTATGTGAAACAAATATGGAAAAGAATTAAATCTGATTCTTGACTGTCAAACCAGATGGAATAGTTTAGAGACCACGTTAGAAAGATTTGTACACTTAAAAAAAATATGTTATTTTAACTCTGAACGACCTTCATGCTTCTCACATGTGGAATGAAGATGAAGAATATTGAAAAATTGTAGAGCTTCTTAAAGTTTTAGGACCAATAAGATTAGCAGCCGAAGCCTTAGACAGACAAGATGCAAATTTATTAACAAGTAAAGACATTTGAATTTTTGTTGGGTAAATTAAAAATTTTGAAAACTGAAATTAGTCGCAAGTTATTACAATGCTATAAAGATACAAATTGAATAACACTAACACTTCTTTATAAAATCCACAGACCATTTGGACAAAATCTTCTAGTAAATTTCTTCCATTAGCTACAAAAACTGACATTATTAAGTTATCCGGAAAGATATTATCAAAATTATATAAAGATTATTCTACAGAAGATGACTGCAATGTTAAAAAGTGACAAAGAAGAAAATCAAGATACATCTATGATGAAAAATGCTATGAAAATAGCAATAAATATCTGCAAGAACCTGAAGAAGTGACTCCTCTAGTCCTCAAACATTAAAGGAATTTTTTGTCTTAGAGGCTACAAATAGAACAACAAAAAATTTAGATTTATTATTTAATGCTTTAAAGATAAACTCAGTTCAGTAGCAAGTGAGCAAGTTTTTTCTATTTCTGGTAATTTTGTGCCAAAATAAGGACATTACTAAGCAATAAATCCATTGATGTTCTTTGCTTTTTGAAGTCATATTTTATTAAACAAACAAAGAAGTAATATAAAACATTTGTTAATTTCTGTGATTTTAAGGGTATTATTTAGTTAATTTTTTGTTTTAATAATTTTATGTATGCAAGTATATGTACAGTCAGTTCTAAAATGTGTTGCAGGTTGCTCCTGGGAGGATTAGAAACCGGATGTTGTTCGACTGCAGCTCAAAGAATAATGATGATGAGGAGCATATTGATGTAAAATAGAATTGTCCATTGTTGCAGGAAATAGGGGGAAAGCTTCTGAATGGAGGAGGCAATCATAAAGACTGAGGTAACATAATTAATGGCTCGAAAATCTGTTCAATCTCAGTTACTATTAGAATTCGCTTTAAAATAACAGTTTATTATTATTATTTTTAACAGAGATAAACATACCTTCAAAAATTTTAGATGATATTACATAGATTAATTTTAGACATTATATTCTTATAATTATAATCAGGATCATCTTTCATAATATTTTGGTATGTCATGTTTAACATTTCATTGTTTTAATCTGTGCAACAGTTTTTCTGTATGACAGTCAATTTTTTTAAATGAATCATGTGTTTATCATCAAAGAATAAAAATTACTATGTATCAATCAAGCATACTATAGGAGATTTTTTAATGGTTCACAATTGTCATAGTTGTTTTACAATCAAAATTTCTGTAAATAATTATAAGTTTATAAAAAAATTCCTAGAAACTATTTTAAATAAATTCTTATAATTAATTATTATTAGCGGTTAGCTTATATTTCCTAATCAGAAAAGAAAGTGATATACAAAAGAAATGGAAGCTGTAATGGATTGTATTATTTGCAAAGATGAATATTTAATGTTTTGCAAATTTTATTATTCAATTTTCATTTAGGTTTCAGATTACAAATTGTTTATTACGGATATTTAAGAAGGTTAAAATGCTGCTTTATTTAACCTTCTTAAATAAATCATAAGTCCATCATTAAATGGTTTTTCAATTATATGTTAGATCTACTGATTTCAGTAACCCTGTGTTTAGAAGAATTCGTTTTAAACTATAATATCTACCTCTAATTAATCGTCGTCAGAGATGATATTATTAGGCCTATATATAGACGAACAAACATTATCGTATGATATATTTCAGAATTCTTCGCGGTTCTAATATATAGAGTCGAACGTATTTGAATGTTAATAAAATTGACATATACTAGAGTGGAGTTAATGGGGGGAAAAGTGCAAATCAAAGTGGACGGTCCACGAAATATTTCGGGATGTCTAACAAAAAACTGCTATCCAATCTCGATTAAATCACTTAGCCGTGTGATACACAGGTCTTTCTGGAAGTTTAAAATAGCTAACAATGTCTTTTATTATCATACCGTTTCGTCTGTTTTCTATTATTAGTTTTTTTTTTTTCCATTTCTATTGGTGTATGGCGTGGCATTATTCATTAACACTCGATTTCACTTGTAGACTAGCTATCGTTCAAGAAACTTCAACTCAACACGTTATTATGATGCTTTGAGGGTTCTGATCGCTTAGTTTTTGTGGTAATTCTTGTCTCATTCCATTGTGTTTTTATATTACTAATACTTGCCATGTAGGTCTCGTATGAAATTGGTTTAATACTTGCCAGAATGTAATAAATATTTTTAATGAATAAAATCGCATTTATATTGCTCCTGAATCCATCTAGTTTAAAAATAAGTCACGCTCTCATCAACCTCCCAACTCCAGTTTCTATGGTAACCATAATGGAACGGCTGATCGCGCAATTCGCACGACAACCAATGCTCAACACAATAAATGCAACGAACTTCTGTGTTTTGTACAAATGCCAAACTATTTCCTGCTACATGCAATACATTTTAGAATAGACTGTACTTCTCACGTTATGAAAAAGCATGAAATTTTATTTTCAAATTTCAGAAAATTTCAAAATCAAGAATTCAAGAATTTCAAATATTATGATAACAGAATGCTCTAGCAATCAATATAGCATAAAATTACATAGCTAACATATTATAGTAGTATTTAAAGATAGTGGCAATTACATCAAAAATCCTCACTTTATATTTAGAACTTCTCATTCAAATCTGTGAAATAAAAAACATTTAATTGATTCATTTGTGGAATATATTACAAAATATGGTATTTAAAGTTATTTTAGCACTTTTGGAGGCAAAATAATAGCAGTATCCAAGATACAAACAGCTCAATTTATAAACAAAATTTATATACAAATTAAGTTCCTAACTTGAGAAGCACATCTATAGTAATATTAATACTCAAATGCATATGAGATTAAGTTTTTTCTGAAAATGTTACATTTTCTAACTGGCCATGAATCACCATGTCCTATTAAAAGAACATAAATTTTAGAATGTTAGTTTTTGTTTAATACTTAGAATTGTAATTCTATTCTTTTTCTGTGTTGCTAATGATGGCTATGTCATTTAGCCAAAAACATTACAAAGAATAAATATATTTTGTTTTCTAACTATTGTTTAATGTTGAAGTTATTTATAGTTAAACTCTTGTGTATAGGCAGTTTATTCTCTCCAAAAATTTCTTATGCTTATCTTCATTTTCACCATTTATTTTAACATTCACATATATGCTTTCTTTTTAGTTATAGTACATGCTACCTCATCATTCCATCACATATCTTTCTTCTTATTATATACTCTTATTTGGCCAATCATCTTTCTTGGCACATTCATCACACTCCTTACATTGTGGCCTTAAATCCTTTGCATAGCACATACTCTCATCCACTAGATATAACTTTTCACACACACTTTCCTTTATACACTTTTTGCTTCATATGCAGATTTTCCACTTTCATTCACATTTCTTTTTTCCTAATTCTCTGAGCACAGTCTTCCATCAATTATTAATTTTAGGGTTACCATATTTCTCAATCAATTCTTCCACATCATTCTTTCCATACTAATCCTGCTATTGAAATCACTTGCCACAATCACTTACTCATTACAACATTCATTTGGGGCATTATTCAATTCATACAAAAATTTATGTTTCTCACACTCATTTAAGTCTTTTACAGGAGCACATATAGTTACCAAAAACACCAGCAATCTCATTTCATCCTCATTCACAATATTGTCATTTGCACACTTGTAAATTCAACACACACTATCATTCTCTTATCTATCAACACACACACAGTTCTTAATTGTTCATTATATCCTACAACAGACTATATTTCCATATCATTATTCCTCATACATTCAAATGTATAATGTTTATAAGATATCTCACTCACATACAATCTATACTTATACATTACCTTTATAAGCTCTTGTTCAATTTTTTCATTCTATGTCCATTTCATGAATTCAATCTCCAATTATATTTTTATTTTAGTTTTTATTGAAAATAATTATATTTTATGAATCTTAATAGAACAACATATTAATTTTTATTAAAAAAAAAAAAACAAATCTAATGTCTCAAAGAAATGCCCTGATATGAAAATTTATATGCTACAATTTGTACATTTCTTCTGATCTTTGCCTTGCCAAACATGATCTTCAAACAACAACAGTTTAAAATCTTTTATTTTCCAAAGAGTATATGCATTTTGAATTGAAGGTCTAAACTACCTTCATTTTTCATCAGTACAGTTTTGTACAATTCTCAAAATTCTTTTCCATACTAATTTACATAAACAAGAATTTCAAGAACTATAAAAAACACTGTACTAATGAGGAGTGAAGGTAATTTAAATCTTCAAGTGAAAATGCATGTAGTAGTAGTAGTAGTAGTAGTGGTAGTAGTAGTAGAGAGGGAGTGGCCTATGCAGCCCAAGCAATGCAACCAACACAGGTCTATTGTGCACTTCAATTATGTAAATACAAATGCTACCAATATTTTACATAAATTAATTATGATTTACCATTGAAATTATTAATTTCTATGATAAATCATCAAAATAAAGTTCCATATTGTGATATCATTTGTAATCCAATATTCTAACCAATGCTGATACAGATTACTTCTATTGATAGTGCAATAATCAAAAATGATATAACTGGTTACATTTACTGTTCATCAACCTGATAATTTTGATTTATTTTCTTTCATGTATGCAAAACAATATTTTTCATATGTAAATTTTGCAACATAATTTTTCTTTTAAATATATTTTGACATAATGTATTAATTTTAAACTTTCACGTTCCACCGACTTAAGTTTTTTCTTTTTACTGCTCTTAAAAAGTAGCAATTTTTCTATAATCTAGTTCTAGCACTATTAAACAGTCCACAAAACTTCAATTTCAATAAAAAGCAAATTTTTATTGAGGAACGTTTTCAGCGTTTTGATGCCCTCTTCAACTCAAAACTCAGAATGTTTGTTGAGTTTTGAGCTGAAGAGGGCGTCAAAATGCCAAAAACGTTCCTCAATAAAAATTTGCCTTTTATTGAAATTGAAGTTTCGTGGACTGCTTAATAGTGCTAGAACTAGATTATA
Organism: Androctonus mauritanicus; assembly: GCA_011317285.2. NCBI lineage: Eukaryota > Metazoa > Arthropoda > Arachnida > Scorpiones > Buthidae > Androctonus > Androctonus mauritanicus. The sequence continues at coordinate 12,535 of WUQG02443278.1, forward strand.
GAAAAAAAAAATTTCACGTTCCACTGTACACAAAATAATACAAATAATTCAACATGCATTTTAACCAGAATACTAAACTTGTGAAGAATCAAATCCAAACTTATTTTTTATATCTACTTATATTATATTATTTATATTTAGTTATTGGGTGTGTTATTTGAGGTAAGAGTAAAGATACTTACATTACCAACTCAAATTTTCAAAACTGGCAATGAGAAACATAATGTATTACCAAACAAGCACTTTACAGCAGGTGTAAAATCAAAAACATAATTTAATAGTAATGTTTTCAGCACTTATTGCATCATCTTCAGGTTAAAAACACAAAAGATTCGAACAAAAAGAATACAACATTCTAACAACGTAACACCATTTTTAGAATGTTGTATTCTTTTTGTTTGAATCTTTTGTGTTTTAACCTGAAGATGATGCAATAAGCGTCAAAAATGTTACTATTAAATTATGTTTTTGATTTTACACCTGCTGTAAAGTGCTTGTTTGGTAATACACTGTGAAAGTAATGACAAAGCAGTTTTATTACACTATGAGAAACATAATGGTTTCACCTTTGAATGATGCATGTCATGACATCATCCAATCTCAAAACATCATCACCAGATAGAGAGAGCTCATAATTGAATTAAAAATTGTCTCTTTATGATGGAACTGAAAAACATTATAATGATAAATATTAAAATTGTAAAGATGAATAATATAACTGTTGGTAATATTGTGAGTATAGAAAATAGAAATTGACTGATAGATTTATGTAAATGAGCTTGAGTGTGAGCCTACCATGTAAGTTACTCTTAACTCTTACCATTCTGAGGTCACGTATGATTTGACAGGCTGTTGACCTGCTCACACTGTTATCAATTATGTTTTGACA
>WUQG02443289.1:0-13422 GCA_011317285.2 Androctonus mauritanicus
GCAAAGGAATGAGAATAAAATTATTAACAATTATTGTAACTATATTTTCAACCAGCCGTAAAGATGATAGTATATATTGTATATTAGTCATTGTGGTCGACAAAAACAGAATGGAACACTAAATATTTGTTATTGAAATTTACTGTTATACATTCCTACTAAAATGCTTATGTTTATTTAACTATTAAATATTGCCTTTCTAAATTAAATGCAAAATTATTATTATTAATTATTTATCAATTATTTATCAGATTTGAATTTTCCAACTTTATTTAAGTTACTGACAGTTCAGATATAATATTTCTGTCATTTTATGATCAGTCATATGGCTATCTATTATTGCTAATAGGCAGAAATAAAAATTAAATTTGATTAAACCAAATACAGATATTAAAGACAAGCTCTTATGATGATTTAATTTTTCATCTTCATTATATTACAAGAAATCATTGTTAGGAAAAATCCAATAGACTTTTCATTAACTGAAATAGTGAGGAAATTAATTTCTCCAAATAACCAATTCTCGGATAATCAGCAAAATACTAAAAAAATCAAAATTATGGACAATATATATTTAATATTAAAAAATAAATGAATTTCATGCATGCATATATACATATATTTGAATATTCTATTATTTATTGGAAAAAAATTTATTTATTTGCAACAAGAAATCAATGCAATATTTATTATTTTAATTTGATTCTTAATTTTGATTGCTAACTATCTAACATCTGGAGCATTTAAAAAATCTTTCAGATCTTGTATCTAAGATAAAACTTCAATAATTAAATATCACTTATGAGTTGAGAATTAATCCTGGTTAATCTTCTAACTAGATAATCAGAAGTCTATTCCAACTGTCTAGGTCAGTGATGGGCCTGTGGACTGCATATGGCCATATATGTTATGGCCTGTGGACCACATGTGGCCTGTCACAACATTATGTGTGGCTCATGATCTGTGCACAAATGTAAGATTTTTTTAAAATTTTATTACAAAAGTGTTAAATTATATAAATAAGCAACATAATTAATTAATTTTAGATTTTGTATGCTAAAGTGTCACCTTTAAAAAAAATCTGGCATGTGTCCCACTCAATTTTCTGATATTTTTGAATATATAACCCATCAGGAAGGCAATAGATTTTGAGGCTGTAGCAGTGGTAGAGAGTGGCTGTGAAAATTCATTGAAAATAAAATGTGGTTTCCGGCATGATTGCAATATATTCCTCTACTATGAATACCTCGTATCGGAAAGTAAAAACATTTTTTACATGCGACCCACTAGTCTTTACAGAAGTCCATGTGGCCCATGGTCAGAAAAGTTTGCCCACCACTGATCTAGGTTGTGGTGTATTAACTGTGAGAAATTAACAAATTATAATCTTCATATTCTGAATTATGTATGGAATTTTACTTGCTCTTGATCTTTATTAGATCAAGAGCAAGTAAAGTTCCATACATAATTCACAATAAAGGTGGAAAACTGAGTCTGTTGAAAATTCTTTTATTGTATTTGATTTTGTAAATTAAAGTTTATATTCATAATAAACAGAGACCAGGTTCGGGAAACAAAATAAAAACACAAAAAACAAGCTTCATAGCCGAACTGAAAACTTTTTATTTAAAGTACTTTCGGGTTAAAACCCATCATCAGTAAATACACACACTAAAACGGAGACAGAACAGAGAGAGTTCCCGGATACACTAGTCACCTTAAGCTTCGCCTGTACAACAATAAATTACATAATCACTTTCCCGACTGCCAGAAAAAATAAACAAACTCAACACATGTGCACAACTAAAGGCCAGTTGCTTACAAATCAAGGAAACGCGATATGAGTAAACAGGGCAAAATAATAATAATAATAAAAATACAAAAGAAGTAAAATAAAAATGTAAATCATTGTAATAATAATATAAAAAATGTAACAAAACATGAGTAACACGTACAAACTAAAACAAGTACTTTAAATAAAAAGTTTTCGGTTTGGCTTTGAAGCTTGTTTTTATAAAGTTTATATTATTTATCATGCTTAACATATATGAAAATATGAAAAGCATGATCATTATTGCATTTGATTTAATATTATGTATTGTGCATTCAGTATTCTGATAAAAAATACAGTACCTGTATTTATAATTATATATGTAGTAAGATTGTAATTTTTGAATAAACAATGTAATATTACTTTGTGTGCTTACTGTTTACTTCTATTTAGATTTTACAATAAAAGGACTCGTATTATAATTACTGTATATATTTTATATTCACTAAGAGAGTTGTTATAAATCAGATAAAACTATAACATATTGCACAAATAATGCATTAATTTTAGACATTGATATCTTATATACATATTATTGGAGATAATATATAATAATTGATCATTATAATTAAACAGTGAATATAAATAGAAAGCTAGTACTACTAAGTATCTTGTATTAAAAGGAATAAAATAGGCCTGATAAGAAAAACACAAATGCTACATTTCGTAATATCACATGATTCATGTTATATCAATAGATAGGGCTAGAATAGATTGGAACCTATGATATGCATGCCCAAAGTGGCATGTTTGAAAATTTTTAGGTCTTGCAAAACTTGGAGATGATATACAATAAATTCTTGATAATCTAGGGTTGTTTGGATTATCTGGATGGGATATCAGATTATCAATATTTTATCTTATATACAATATCTGAAAGATTTTTAAGCATCCCAGATTTGTTTCTTTACTATATCTTAGTTGATCCACAATCAAAATTAGAATCAAATTAAAATTACAAATATTGCAAATAATTTCTTGCTGCAAATAAATAAATTTCTGGTTACTATTTTCAATAAATCACAGATCATTTGGTTTTATATATGTATGGAATTAATTTATTTTCTTAATATTAAATTCATAATTCTGATGTTTTGAATATTTTGCAAATTATTTGGGGAATTAATTTCTCAGTTAACCCAGTTAATCAGGAACTATTATATTGTTTAATTCAGATTGGCATGTGAAGGATAGTTTTTACAAAAGTTTAGCCAATTTTGGCATTCATCCTTTAAAAAAATTTACCACCTCTAGCTTCAGCATGAGTCTCAATTTCATTCTCTTTAAATAGCTACTATAAATATTTTTGGTTGATTGGGACTTCATTTAAAATCTAATGCTTTACCAGAAAAGAAAGATTTATACATGAGGTATATGAACAGAAAAGTTGATTATGTTAATTAAAATGTAATTAACATAATCAACTTTTCTGTTCATATACCTCATGTATAAATCTTTCTTATGCATTATTTCATATTTAAAATTATAAAATAATTTATAAATGAGATTAGTTTTTATAAATTTAAGTGAGAATTTTATGTTGAGAAATATTTTTTTAATGAATTTCAATATACTATATATAAATACTTTAAAGTAATTTTAAAATATTTCACAAAAAACAGTTTTAACATTTTCAGAATATCTTTTATATACTCTTATGATTATAATAAATGCTATGTGGGCCACAAGAAAGAGTGTATGGAGCATTGAAAGTTTGAGATTGCTGGGCTAGATGTATTTAAATACATTAACAACTACGAATGAGACACATGAACTATGTTTATTCCCTTGGTAATCAAATATTTCACCAAATTTATAAATTGATTATATTATATACGATTATTTCAATATGAACCACTTCCACTTTCATATTTAACACCTATAGGACTAGACCAGAGTCAGATCAAGGAATTTTGTTAATCTGTGATGGTTAATATATTATGGTACCGATATCAAAATAGCTAATTAAATATAATGTAATATGCTAATGTTTCACAATTTTAGATATTGATAAGAAAATAATATAGATGAAATAAAAAGTTGCATATGGCAAGAAATACAAAGCAATTTATTTTATATACTTTATTTTATGGATGCTAAATGTCAGAGATCCAACATGTAATTTAACTTAGGAATTTCTTATATTAGAAATTAATATTTATTTATTAAGAATTGAATTATAAATGATATTTATTTATTTATTGCATAAAGAAATATCTATTTGTAAAATATATTAACTAATATATTTTATATTTAGAAGAATTAATCAAACAGATATATGCAAAGCCAGCTCAAGGGTTCAGTAACTGATACTGGTCAATGGTACTGAAACTTAGGGAAGTCAGAAAGAATTTGAATGTGGGTTTCTTTGCATGATTTTGCATTTAACTTCAGTTGCAAAGATAACACAATCCTTTAAGCTGGATATGCTATATCTAAGTTATTAAAATAGTGAATCATTATTTTATATTCAAATTCAAATAATATTTTTCATTTATGATTTAATAATTATATTTATAATCATAATTTTGTAAATATTTATAGTAGAAGATAATTACAGGTATTAATATTTATTAATTTTATAATTCAGTAGGTTTAATTATTGTTTTTGTATTTTAATTTTATATTTACTAATTTTTTAATTTTGTTTATATTATAATTCTTATTAAGTTTTTATTTTTATGAAGTATAACAGAAAATGAAAATGATCCTGTTACAAGTATTAGTTTTACCTCAGCTTTACTTTCACAACCAAATATTATTCCATCATCTACAGCAAATATAACTCTTTCTGATATTTGTGAAGATGGAAATCTGCAATCTAATGCAGACAATTTTTCAACTACTAATAATACTTTGTTTGATTCTTCAGAATCGCCTAACTTTTTCATTAGTAGTAATCAGTTAAATATTGGTGAAATAAATACTGCATCTTCAGAAAATGTAGAAACTGTTGTTTCAGTAGCCAATGATTCTCAATCAACACTGAATAGAAATGAAAACATCACTTCAAATAATGCACCTAATATGAAATATGTGCAATGTAAGTATTTGAATTTTAAAATATTTATTATGAAAATATTTTAATAAATTATTTATTTAAAAAAAATTGCTTCAAAAATATTAATAATTAATTATTGATTTATTAGTGAAAACAAATGGTGTACGTAGATTCAAATGTGATTTTGGAGAATGTAATTACACAACTTCATATAAAAAAGATCTGGAAAGGCATTTCAGAATTCACACTGGTGAAAAGCCATATAAATGCCAGCAGTGTGGGAAAATGTTTAATCGCTCTGATAAGATGAAACAGCATGAAAGATGGCATAATGGAGATAAACCATATCAATGCAGATTATGTAAGAATAGAATTTTTATCATAATAGAATTATTTTAAGAATTAATTATATACTCGATTTTTAATTATCCATAGGTAATATATTAATTTTCAAATTAGTATTATTGTTTTTGAAATACTTGAATCTTAGAGTAATTTTAAGGATTCATAAAGTTCACTATCTATAATGACAAATAATTTTCCATGAAATATAAATTAGTATTTTTAATAATAATTGTTAATTTCTATTGTGTTTAAATTTTCATAACACTATACATATATGGGTCACACAGCATCATTTGAACAACTTGTGGGAATAAATTGATATTAATTAAATGCTCCATTCCTTGTTGCTCTAAAAATATTTTATGAATGACCAACATTCTAGTTATATCATGATTTGAGAATGTTTAAATATTGATTACAAAAGATTTTATTGTTGCTTCAAGAAATCAAGAATCAACTATATAGTTTCTTAAATAAATTTTTTAACAATTTTTAATTTAAAATAGGTACCTATGCTACTGGAGATAAGAGTAGTTTAAGGAAACATATAAGAATTCATACTGATGAAAGGCCATTCAAGTGAGGAATTAAGTATTAATATAATTTATTAAAAAAATAAAAAAATGTTTTGATATTATTATAAACAATTTATTATAAAAATATATTTCAATTAATGTTTATGAAAATTGTAATTACATTTCAAATACTCTGTAATAAAAATGTCATTAAACATAGAATATTTTAATTTATAATAACAATTATAATTCCTTAAATTATAAAAGAAATATAATTTGATATTTCAAAATTAATATTTCAGTCTTTTTTATCTGTATATTATTAATATTTTTAGATGCCAAATATGTCCTTATGCCAGTCGTAATTCTAGCCAGTTGGTTGTTCATCTTCGTACTCATACTGGTGATGCTCCCTATCAATGCAATGTATGTGGTACTAAATTTAAGATTAATTCTGATTTAAAACGTCACATGCGTATACACAGTGGAGAAAAACCATTTGCTTGTCCTTTGTGTAATTATTGTTGTTCAATTAAAGGTAATTTTTAATTAATTTGTGATAATGAAAGTACATTACCTTTTTTGGTTTTTATTTTAAAAAATAATTTTATATTTATTAAAAATAATTTATTTTATTATTTTGTATTTTATTGTAATATTTATTAAAAACATTATTACGAAATAATTATATTATTTATAGTCATATTTATGCTCATATAAAATATTGTATATACTTGTGTCTAAGCTGACTCCCTGACTTCAGAGTTTAAGAATCTGTAAATATTTGAAATATAAGTCAATCTCCCAATTTTCAAATATTAGAACAATATGAAATTCATTGAAATAAATAGATAATTCTTTTTTTTTTAAATTTTAAAAAATTTCCACTCCAATTTACTATTGGAATAAATAAAGCCATTTAAATGAAATTCTAGACTTACAGCATTGAAACTTTGCGATCCAATGTTAAGAGAAAGCTGGACAGAAAGCAGGATGTAATCATGTCATATTATATCATGTCACATTTCTCTACAATATAATTTTGAAATGTTTGTTCAGCAGAAAATATCAAAGAAATATTAAAAGCCTCCATCATTTTTAAATTTCAACAAAAATATTTAACAAAGTTTAAATGATAAAAAAAAAATCAGAATTAAAATGCATAATTAAAATTATATTGCAACTGGTGAAAGTGGAAAGCCAACCAGTAAACAATTGCTGAGAGCACAAATCTGATGTCTGGAATCAGCTATAAAATAATCATCCTGTATTTTCTAATTGATTAAAAGTATCAGAAAATGCACAAATTGTTGATCAAAAAGATCACTACATAGATCTTTAAACTTCTACTTAACTGATGATACATTTAGTAGTGGCTGCTATGTTTAGTCACTAAAAAAGATTGATCTACACAATTCAAGTCTTATTTTTGAGTCACCCAATAAATTGATATTTTTGAACCTAAAATCACCTATATCTGCACATTTTTAATACTATAATTGAGAAGAAATAGATATTTTTTAGAAATAAATATGGCAGATTGTGCTGCTACTATAGGACATGCTAACAGCAGAAAGAGGATGCAAAGTTCCAATTTATGTATTTTGATCATAATAAATCAGTATCCAATATTTAAAAACCCAAAAAATATTAAATTATGTACAATCATACATATCCATATATTTTTAACAATTAAAAAGAAAGAATCAGTAAGCTGATGATTTTTGTTAGAAACAGATATTGAGAATCATAAGGCTGATTCAAATCCTCAATATTTGTTTCTTATAAATATTAGCTTAGTTTTCTATCCATCTTCTGATTCTTGTTTCTAACAAATATTGTTATAATGCATTTATGTATAATAGCTGATAATGCGGTATAACAATATTTTTTGATAGTTATGTGCAATAGCCAATTTGATATTTATTAGAAATAAATTTTGTTTGCATTTGTTAGAAACAAACTCAATTCATGTTTATAACAAATAACAACTATATTTGGCTCAGTCACAATAGAAATGCATTGTGACTGAACTGGTGAATCTTGCAATCTTAAAAAATTTTCCAGGTTTTTATCCTGTGTATAAGCCAATCTCTTTATTCAAAATTTTTTAGAAAAAATTCTTTGGTTTATATACTAATATATATAGTACACTGTTGTTTTTTTTTTTTTAACTAAATAGTATTTCAGTTTCAAAATGCTCTTTCAGAAATTCATAAATTACATACAACAGTGCAGAAGTAGGGTTTAATGAAAGCTGTTGCATGTGATTGATGAATTTTGAAGTGTTTTCTTCAAAGTATCTTTCAGAAATATTTCCTTTATTTTCTATTCAAATAATAAGATATATAGAATAATGTTGATTCTATAATTTTTTGATTAGATATTTATTTAATAAAAAATTATTGCAATATATTTATATATTTCAGTTAGATATTTGTATCAATAAATTTAGTTTAAAAACTAAATTTATTGATACAAATTAATTAAAAAGCTAATGATAATTTTCACCTAATAATAATAATATATATATTATTCTTTTTAAAAATATATCATTTTTAAAAATATTAATATTTATATTATATATTATATTATTGTAATGATAAACTACTTTTCATATTAATCAAAAACTGTAAAACTTGTTAACTTATAATCTTTTCCATAATTAAACAATATACAAGGTAGTTTCAGTAAATCTAGAAAAATCTCTATGTAAATAAAAACAATAAAAATGCAGGAAAAATAAATATATTTATAAGAAAACTAGATAAAAAGTTAAATACATTGTAAATAATCAAAATCATTCGATGTAGCTCCATTTGCTTCTATGATTTTTTCAAGTCGGGACCTAAATCCCCTGCAGGCATGCTTCACCTCTTCTTCTGTCTAAATTCGTCATCACCTGTAGGATAGAAACCTTCAGGGAGTCTTTCATGTTATGATGAGTCCTATTGACCTTTGCTTTAACCACCCCCCACATGTAATAGTCAAGAAGGTTGAGTCTGGGCTGGATGGAGGCAAGTCAGGTTACTGAAAAAGCCAGGCCTGGGACTTCCTTGCTTTGGGAGCTTGGAGCCGAGTCATGCTGGATACACAGCTCTTCCCAGCAGCTACCTTGGCCATCCAGGACTTCACAACTGCCTCCAGCACATTGATATAACTTTCTGCAGTCACCCTCAGGCCTTCCTCAAAGAAGTGTAGTGCCATAATGTCACCCTCATTGTCTACGACTCGCAGGACCATGACAGAGGTAGGAAATTTTGTGCACATGACAATGGGCATGTCAGAGGCATTTTGGCATATCCATCAGTTGTTCTGGCAATTCACTTTCCTATTCTGGATGAAATTCTTCTCATGATTTTATTAAGAATTCTTTAATAATGATATTTTTATTTATTTTTTGGATTCAGAGTGAATATCCCATACTTTGCTATTCCTGGGATTATTGAAGGGAAAACATATATATTTAAAATATATCAAAATAAATACACTAAAAATAAAGTTCAAAAGTTTAGCATATTATACCCTATAGTAGTTTTGCAGAATTGTACTAAATAAAAACATTTAGCTAAAGTCATTGTAAAATTTACACATTCACTATAGCATATAGCCATGTATTAAACAAGACTTCTATAGGCTTATCATTAATTCTCTCTACAAGTAACTTCTTTTTTTAATTTCAAGTATTTCACTTACAAATCCTTCTTTCTGTATATTACATGTACACTCAATATTTTTGCTTACTGCCACTTTATTACAATATTACTTTCATAATATCTTCTTGCTATGGAGTCTGTCTTGGAGATTTTGATTGGTTATCAGGCAGTGTTTATCATTATGTTTTTGATTGGTAATATATAGATATTAAAAATAGAAGTTCTTTGACCTTCTGGCACATTTATTGTTATTACTACTAAGTATGTTAAAGATGATAGGACTTCTGGTGTAGGCCATTTCCTTATTTTGCCTATTGATCACCTTTTTAATCATTTCACATCTACTCAAGTGATATGGCACTTTAATAAAAGATTCTTCTGAACTTTAGTTTGTTCTCTTAGATATGTGTTAGTCTTGATAGTCCCTCCTGGTGAATTGTAACATGTATCTTTCTATGTTTCTTTTGGGTGTTGCTAGTTTCTATTCCATTTTCTTTATAAAGATCCATCTTTCACAGCCATACATCATTACTGGCAGTATGCACATATTGAAGAGTTTCTTTTTTGAGACACATTGGTATTCTATTGCCCTTTAGGAAATTGCTGTATCAGCTGCAAGCACGCCATTCCAACTATATCCTATGTTGAATTTCTCTCCTCTGTTCTCCTCATGTTGTGATTACTGTTCTCTTTGTGTTGCATTAGTATTTATATTCTTTCACTCTTTCAATTGTCTGACCTTCTATTGTAACTGGTTGTGGGATTACTTCTGTGTTGAACATTACTTGTCTTCTTGTAGTTTATTTGCAGTTTTATTTTCTCACTTCCTGTCTTCAGTTCACTTAGCATTTCCTGCAGTTCATTTAGTGTTTGAGAGAACACTATATCATTTACAAATTTCAGATGATTGAGATACTCTCTATTGATATTTATTCCTTTGTGTTCCCATCTATTTATTTGTCAGAATATTTCTTCTAGGCAGACTGTGAACAGTTTTGGTGAGATGCTGTCTCCTTGATGAACTCCTCATTGGATTTTTATTTTCCTACTATCTTTATGTAATCATATTATGGCTGCTAGTTCTTCATAGATAATATGCAGTAATTCTATGTACTGGTGGTCAATTCCCAGATTATTTAGTATTGTTAGGATTGCTTCTGCAGATACTAAATCAAATGCTTTCTTGTAGTCTAAATGCCATACAGAAGAAGATGTAATATTTTTTGCATTTTTCTTTCAGTCAGTTGACAATATGTATATGATCCATTGTTGAATACCTTTCTGAAATCCAGCTTGTTCTCTTGGTTCAAGTTCAGTGCTTGTTCCAATCTTCTTGTGAGGATGATTGTGAATAGTTTGTATACTGTTTTTGACAGTAGACCAATAAGCTTATACTTTCTTAGATCTGTTTTATCTCCCTTCTTATGTATCAGCACTATGACTGCATTTTTCCAGCTGTTTGGTATCTGTCCTATTTGCATGCAATCAGAAAATATCCTGGCAAATATTCTTGCAGACTGGTACTCCTCCTTCCTTTAGGAGTTTGATGTTAATATTATCTTCTCTGGGACTTTTCTGCACTTCATCTTCTTAACTGCTTTCACAACTCTTGCAATAGTATTGCCAGGATATTTTCTGTATTTGTTGGCCTTGGTCCTGTTTGCCTCAGTTGGACTCTTGGTCAGTACAATTCCTTGTAGAAGATTGCTGCCTTTTCTACTGTACTGTCTCAGTCAGCAATGAGTTCTCCGTTATTATCTTTGATTGCATTTAGTTGGTGCTTGACAGTCATTATGTCTCTCCATGCTGATTGAAATTATTACTCTTCTCAATGGCCATTTGAATCCTTTCTATGTTGAATTTTCATATATCTTCTTTAATTCTCTTTTGTACTACTTTGCACATTTCTCTATATTCTATCTAGTGGTAATGGATTTAATCTTCATCCTCCTCCTTTTCAATCAGCTCCTATGTTTTGATGGATACTTGATGAAATTTCTTAGTTGAGTTCCTGCAGTTTCTTCTTATTGTCTCTGATGATTGTCACTGTCCCATTGTATGTTTTTTGTAAGTCATTTTCCTTTTCTGTAATCACTTGGAATCTGTTCTGCAACTTTAGGCTATATTCTTCCTTCTTGATCTTAAGATCAAGCTGTCCCATGTTGATCTTTTGTCCTCTGTGTTGTATTAGCTGTCTTCTTTCGTGCTGAATATCTAGCTTGACTTTGGCATGGACTAGTTAGTGATCACTACCAATGTTGAACTGGTTGAGTATGGAAATATCTTTGATTGTACAGTTATTGTTGGCCAGGATGAAGTCACTCTCATTCTTGGTCTGTTTGTTGGGGCTGATCCATGTCAATTTGCATTGTTCTTTCTTTTGAAAATGGCATTCATTATCCTCAATTTGGTGTGGGTTGCAAATTCTACTAGTCTTCTGCCTCTCTCATTTCATATACTGATGCCATATTCCCACACATTCTTTGCCCTCTTATTTTTCCACCAAATTTTTGCATTGAAGTCACCTATGATGATCATAAAGTGTGCTGGATTGGTGTTCGTTTCCTCAGTTATGTCTTCATATAGGGCTTCTATCTCATCATCATCACTACTGGTAATCAGCACATATACTTGTATTATTTTCAACTGGTATCTTTTAGAAATCCTCATTATGATTTATCTTAGATGGTCTGAGTTGGTGCTGAAGGATGATGATGTGTATGATGTCATTGTGGATTAAGAATCCTATTCCTCCATTGGTATTGGTCTCATTACCTCAGTGGTAGAAGAAATGTCACAGGTCGGCCTGAAGAGGATGTTAAATTAACATCGAAAACGTTTGTCAAGTAAAGAAAACTTGGAGTTGTAAACCATACTGCAGATAGTGCTATCTTCTTTGTGGAAATCTTAGAAAGAGTTTTCACTCTTTCTTCTTACTTTGCAGAGTCCAATGATGTGCCAGTTGATTTTCTCTGTTTCATTCTCCAATTTCTGTAGCTGATCTTCTGTCAAAAAAGGATCATCCATTATATGTAGCCAAAAAGTCAGTAATTGAAGGCAATCAGTCCCTACCCAAGTATTCTTAGCATCCCATGCACATTCCATATTCCAGTTCTGCCATTACTGGGATTTCTACTGTTGCTGGTGATAGAGTCATATTCCTGTATTGTGCATCATGGAAACAATCTAAAACGCTGTAGACCATTATTTCCCACACACTGGTCTAATGCAAGTTGAAGGGGAAGAGCAGAGATAGCTAATTATTACACTACACTGAATTTATTCCTACTATTTATTATTATTAATTTTATATTCTACTATTATTTTATTAATTTTTAAGCTAATTTTGCTAATTATTATTATTAGTATTACACCCACTACTTATTATTAACCTATTTCTAATTCAGTTACTTTTAAGTTTTTATAGCTTCCTATAGTTAGTGTCACCTTACTTTGTTGCCCTTATCCATTATCCTTATCCATTATGTTAGACTCCTGCTTATCCATTATGTTAGACTCCTGCTTTACCTCTATGCTATCTCTACTCCTGTACATATCAATTTCTGCTTTGTGTGTCAACCAATAGTTAAAATTAAGCCAAATACGCAAAAATTAAAATTTTGATATCTTGCTTAATTTTTGACAAAATTTTTTGAAATTTTCAAATTTTAGAGAGTATTTCACCCTCTCTAAATGTTTAAATATTTTTTTTGGAGTTTTATATCTTTTACAATTTTTTGATCTGTATATGAAATTATAGAAAACACTATTTTTTATATATGAAATCTTAGTCATCTAATGAAATGATTTTAGATACCCATATTTCCTCTGAACAGATCAAGCCATGAATTAAGAAATTGGGCTGAAATATTCAGAAATTATTTATAAAAAATTAAGAGTTACACAACTTTCATTGAATGAAGTTACATCATATAATTATTAAAAAATTACATAAATTCAATGAAATATTGTTGTTTTTATTAATACAGTGCCCGCTGCTTTATAAAATCACTGCTTAATAAAATCAGCCGCTTTATGCAATCAAATCGTTGGGAACGGATTCAAATCAATGCA
>WUQG02443300.1:0-35817 GCA_011317285.2 Androctonus mauritanicus
AGTCGAAGTAGGAACAAACAAACATCGAAGAATAATGGTCAACTGACGAAACGAAGGACACGCAGGTGATGGGAAAAGAAAAAAAGGTAAAGGAATGTAATCAGGAGATCATCTTTCTGAAAGGGGAAGAGAAGAATTTTGCGAGAGGGAACCGATCGAGGAGGAGGAGTTGGACAAAAAAAATCATCAACCGAGTAGGTTGGGACACTTCGCAAGGAGTTTATCAGAAGAGAAAATTGGAAAGACAGACAGAAACTTCTAGGGAGAAGACAAAGAATACTAAATTGCTTCAGTGCAACAATCTCCATTCATATTTCTGTGATCCTTACATAGACTAAAGATTGTGCCCCATTTTATTGGACTAAAGACTGTTTTTGATATAATTCAAGGAAAATTAGAGAAAGACGAAAAGAGGAGACATCCTTGTGGATTTTCTTGTGAACAGATTTTTTTTGTACACCAGTTACACAGGTATTTATCCTCCATAGAGGAAAATGTGTATTCATATCTCTCTCTCAATAAAGTTTTCAGGTTTGCATTAATTGTAGTTGTCTTTCTCTGATCGTGTCGGAACGACTCTCACTTTGCCGTGCTTACCTGCGCGACAACCACACGATCGCGGTAAGCTAACGCCTGTCTTAATCTTCCGCCGGATCCACATCTAGTTTACTTTTTGGATATTTTATCTAGATATTCTTCATTTATTCAGAGTAATGAGGAGGTTAGAAAAGCATATTTAATTTATTTGGATAATGTTTCCTAATGTAATTGAAAAAAGAATTTAAAAAAATCTACTTTTTATTAATTCAGATATAATAGGAGTTTTAAAAACTGAAATCAATACTTTACGAGATAATACTGATAATATTTCTAAATTATCAATTTTATTTAATTTATAATATAATAATGTATGCAACATTTAAAAATATTTCAAAAATTTAATGTAATGGCAAATGTTAGAAATATTTATATTGAATTTTACGATAATGAATAATAGGAATGGAATAATCACTTTATCATGTGTTAATAGTAGGAACTTCAGTAATCGCATAAAAGAACTGATAAAAATTTTTGAAACCATAGATACCAAAAAGATATTCCTGTCAGTGAGTTATAGCATAGCATAACTCACTGTTATGGAATATCTTTTTATAGAAAAAAAAATGCACGGTTAATGAATCATCACAATGAAGCTGAAATGATCCAATTAATAATAATATCAATGATATTTTTTAGTCATCAGAAGTGATTTTTTTGAGTGTGGCATGGTTCAAAAATGACGAGAAATCAGTTTTTGAATCCAAATATGGATTCTGCTCTACAGTTGATATTTATTCTATTGTAGAGAAGAATCACAGTATCTGTCACTAGCAATCTTATTCATTTGAAATCAGCAAGCAAAATTTCAAATGGTTTCTGAGACCAGTTAGATTTTTTTTTGTTTATCTCAAAATTAATGAAATGTTTAATCCTCCAGAATATCTCGGCAATAATGTAATGGTAAATTATGATTTTCTTGAACAATTTCTCAATATGATTAGTCAGACTTAATATTAAATATAAAAAATACTCTTAGGCAATTTTAATAAGTTATAATTAATTAAAAATTGGATAAAAAATTTAATAACGCAATAATATTCATTGTTTCATTTAAATAATATGCAATAACTTTTATTTTAATTATTTTAAAATTTAGGAACTTTTACAAAAAAAGGACGTTTTGTCCCATAATTTTTTTCTGATTTCCTTACAATATCAGGCCAAAATTCACTTAATGACAACAGAAACGATAAATTGAAAAAATTAAATGGATATTTTATTAATGAGAAAATTTGTATCCGGTTCAATTTTTATAAAGATATTTAAAAAAAAAAACTCTATATTTAAAATATTTCTAAAATTCATTTATTAATTGCTAATAAACGCATTATTTTAATTTGTGAATATGCAAACAAACTACTTTGAAAATATTATTTGCTACAAACATTTGTTTCAAGTTACAGTATCTATTATATTATTAGTACATCTCAAAATAACAAAATGCTATACATATAATTATAGCAAATACTTGTATTAACAGACAATATGAACATTTGTGATAGTTAGAAAAATATAATACGATTCAACAGATGCTTAATAAAGACTAAAGCCAGAGCACATCTAAATATAAATATAGAATCGAATAATAATTCGATATTCATTAAACTGGAAGAGTCATATTCAACATCATCGTTATTATTTCTTAGTTTATTATTATTTTAAAAATTTACTTGCACAAATAACATACTCGGAATTTAATATCATAAAGTTCTATAATTATGACTTGCTTGCTTATGATTTTTGGCAGGAAGATATGACGTACTCCGAATCCGCCAAACAGTAAATTCATTAAAACTAGACTAAATGGCAAGGAAATGGAATTCGATTCCGTTTCCAGAATCCATTCTTAAAATTAAAAATCTTTTAAATTCCCTCGATCGTTTGTTTACAAATTAGGGAAAAAGTTTTATTTCAAGTAGTTACTGGAATTGGTTAATAGCAGAAGAGTTTGCTTAGAAAACTATGTCGCATGATAGAGATGATATTATTTATAGATAACATTAATGATTCAAGGAATTTCGACTGCGAAACCTAAATTAATAATGCAATAATATTTCATTTAATCAATAATTATTAAGCTTATTGTTATGGGAATTTATATATTATTATAATACATGTTTTCAAATTTAATATAATTAATATAGAAATTTATCTAGGATATTGATTCCACATTAATGTCAATGTATGTAAGAATATAGATTCTTTCAGGAAAAAAAAATAGAGAAGAGTATCGGATTACTATACACATAGCATTATATGAAATATCAAATATAAAATTACATTCTAGATATGAATACATATATATATCTGGAATGTAAATATACAATAATTTATATATTAGTAATATTTAAATATTCATAACTCTGATATCTCAATATCATCAATATTTTATACATATAACTTCAGCGATATATTTATGATCGCATTAAATCATTCTACTTGAAACTACAATACAACGACTTCAGATAATCTTTAGTTTTATAAAGTTTAATTTAAATTAATAAATTATGTTGAGATTTATATGTAATTATAAATTAAAAATATAATTAAATTTAGGAAAATTTCATTAACTATTTCTTTAGTTATTTTTGGGTTAATTGCCTTTTAAAATATGTTTTCCCCATGTATTTCGAAAAGTATTTAGAGTATTAAATTTCAATAAGTGAAGAATGCAAGGTAATGAGAAAAATATTAATATAATATTATATTATGTTTTCTACAAATCGAATTTATGAATATAATATAACATCTAAATAAAAAATAATAATAAATAATAAATATTTTAAATAACTGTTTTTTATTTAGATTATATTCAAAAGTGACTTAATGATTATGAATTATTTAATCACTTTTGAATTTCTTTTAACGATATCGAGTTCATTCTTGAATTGATTACTGATAAAACAATATTTTATTTTATCATGAATGGATGTTCAATTTATAAACTATCCTTATCTAATTTTTATTAAAGTTTTTTACAAAAACAGTTAAAAGTTTTAATATAAAAAATTTATTTCTGATAGCAAAATATTCAAGCAACTGTTTTATATAAAGATAAATTCAGTATAGCCTGATATGTAATTTCATCACATGACAAAAGTTCTTTTTTTTCGTTTAAATAGAATATTCTATATGTTCATAGTTACACTGTCTCCTACGCTTTTGCCAAAAATATATACTTTATACGATCATTAGACTTATTTTGTAAGCCAACATTAATTTTTTTTCCTAAAAATACTTTAGTTATCTTCATTTTCTACGAAACAATTTTTTTATACAGATAGCTTACTTTTCCACATGTAAAGAATATTTTTAAAAGAAAATATGGAATTATATTTAAGCATGAATTTAAATTTTCTTTCTTTAATAAGTTTATAAATTTAAAAATAAAATTCCAGTAAACGATCTCTTTATTTCTGTTATATATATATTAAATTCTTAGTAATATTAATCCAAAAAATATATATAAATTGTAAGATAGTCTTTGAATGAAAAAAAATCAATTGAAAATCGATTATTTGAAATATATCGAATAATCGATGATTGAATAATGATGATAAAAAACGATATTAAATTTATAAATTGAACAAATAAAATTACCTTTCTGGATAATTTTTTGCATATTCCGTGAGAAAAAAATTAAAAAAAATATTGAACTAAAATAAAGACTTTATTTACTGAAATACTTTAATAGCAAATAATAAAAGTTATCGAAGACTTTTTCCAGAAAAATATTGAAAAAAACTTTTTAGGCTGGAAATATTTTAAATATGAAAAAAAAAAAAATGTTGTTTCCATTTCATTATTCATACTCAAAAAATGATTTATGTAGAATAATAACGCAACAATTTCAATATGCAGTGATTTTTCAAAAGGATAAAATTTTCATTTTTTAAAAAAAATGTTTCAATTTTTATTTTTAAGCAGAAGAAAAGTCGTCATTAAACAATTTACAGTCGATTTTTTATCATCAATAGTTATCGATTTCTCATTTGACTGCATGTAAAATATATAATTTGAGTATAAATATGCTAAACAAAATTTGAATGATCGATAAAGTTTTAGAATATTGAGATATGTAGTAAATGGAAAAACACAAACAAAAGAACACAGCAATTACATAGAATCATTTTTTTAGAACAAAAGATTATAGTAATCTTTTATATATTGTGAGGATCACATTCTGTTTTATATAATAGAATATTGCTATAATTAAGTTGAATTAAATTACGTAAGTTAATAAACTATTAGATTATATATCTTAAATTATATGATCTAATTAATGAATGCTAATACTTAATTAGTTGGTTTAACATATCCTATCGATTTCGTATTGACGTACATCATTAATTACCATCAATCTAATTTGATAAATATCACCTAATCCTTCTTATTTCTAATCTCTCGAAATTGTATGATTAGACAATTGGTATTCAATGATTACAGACTCCAGTTTTCTTCTCAAGTTCCTTTAATTCTGCACATTCTTTGATATAACATTTTTTATAGTCATACCGTTTATTTGTTTACTAAGAAAAATCTCTTCTCCGATTTCTTAGTTAACGAAGATCAGTATTTTTTATTTTAAATAGGGCAAATAGCCTTATTTAAAATAAAAAAAGATCAATCTTTGTTAACTATCTTGGTATCGATCTTAGATTACTGTTTTCATAGGATAATATATTTGCAGCTGTAATTTTGGAACTTTAAATTAAGCTTTTCTCACACGAAATGTTTTAATAGAATTTGCGAAAACCTTTTTTTCCATCCAAACTTAAAAAAAATGAAAGTTTATTTATGAAAATGCATTATTACAATTTTTCCCATTATATTTTTTAGCTAATAATTTCTTTTCCAAGCATTTTACCGTCTATTCTCCTAATACATGTTGTTTGCAAAGTATATTTTCAATTCCCTCGTTTAATTTAATTTCAGAGATATTCCATTAATTTTTTTTTTCTTTTTTATAAATTTTATTTTAATTTTTTTCATTCCGTTTTATACTGCAGCTAAAAATGATAAATACTTACACATTTTTAAGAGGATAAGTTCCGATCTAAAAGTAAACAGATTTACAGAATTTGCTATAATGTATAGAAACAATAAAAAAAAAAAAAATATGAATGCTATAAATAAGATCTTATAATCTATTTTCTTAAATTGCTCTTTTTAAATCTAAAAACATAAAATAGATAGAAAAAAAAGCTTTCAAAATTTTTAATGAAAATTTAAAATGAAAATAATATAACTTTTATATCGTAAGACATAAAACAAAGCTTTAATTTAGATAATATTTAAGTATGAAATTTGTATTTTGATAACAGTAAATTGAAAAATAAACACTGTACTTTCAAACAATTTTGGAAAGATAAAAAAGTTTTAAAATAAAAGTTATAATTAATATTAATCCTTACAAGCAATTAAAGGTTTAAGTTATTCATGAAGTTTTAAATGACTCAATTAAAGAGTTACAAAAGTTATTAAATGAGAGATAAATAATATTTTTGTTCCTTACTTAATAATTAAATTAGGAACAAAACGAGTTACTTTCAAACTATATAATTTTACAACAAGCTTTTATAGAATTTTACAATTTTATCATTATTTTATTCTTGATGACTTAACGGCTTTTAAGACTTAATAGCTTATGATATTTGTAATAACACTATAAAGTAGATTTGATTTGAAAATTAATATTTAATTATGTTCTTCTGTATCTTAAAACATTAAAATAATGTTTGATAAATAGTATACCTTTACGTAGATTTACTATATAATTGTATAGAAAACTTAATTATTTATTTAAAATTTTTTCAAAAGATGTCATAGTAAATTAAAATAAAAATTATGTGTTTGTTAATCGAAAATATTAATCAAAAACAAAATAATAGTTTAATGAGTTATTAAATACCGATTTATTTTTATATCGGAAACAAAAGTGGCTATTTAAGGAATGTTTTGGAATAATAAAATAATATCAGTTTACCAATGCATACGATTTTTTTCAGCTAAGGAATCGATCGGTGTTTCTATGCAATGCTATCATTCATGTAATGATATGAGAATTACCAAAATACTTCTGATAATAACAAAATTATTTAAACTGTATAAGAGTCGGGTATTTTTAATTATTTTTTAAATAACTTACATAAAATATATCAATATTTACTCCCAGTAGCTATGTTTAAATACGTTATCTTAATTGATTAAGATAAACAATTAAATCTTTAAAAATATAATAAAAATAAGTATAATCTCAAAGAAACTGCTTTTATTATAATTATAAGGTTTTTACCATTGAACATGTAAAAATAAAATAAGTTAAAACGTATCTCCATTGCTGCATAAGATGTAGCAATGCAGATATGTTTATTATATTTGCGTCATCAGTTTTTTCGAATTTTTTTTATTTCGTGATTTTACTGGCGACATTCAATACAGATAGGAAATTCTTTTCTTTTTTTTGAGTCCATCACTAATGTGTTTAGATATTTACGAGACTAAGAGAAAAAATTTAATCTTTTCAAGAAGTGGATTGTCTACGTAATGGTACATTTCGTCGAATACTGAGATTACGGATGACATTATCTTATCAGAAAATATTAATTTTGAATATGCAGAAAAAATAATTAATAGAATATATTAATATTATCACAAACTTTAAATGTGGTTTTTTTATTTATTCAATTTTAAGATTTCTTTATTTTTTATATAAATTTTGATTTCGTCATTTTATTTTCAGGACAGCATTTTGTTGTTCACTGATAACTGATCAGAGAGACGAAACTTGTCAAAACAATGACACTTACGAAGTGAAGAAATACAGTAGGTTCTATAATCAATAATTCATTATGAAAATCTATTGCGACCTCATCAATTGTTATTTCATTATGATGTAATATCATTCTTATACTAACATGCAATTCTTTTTGTTCATCAACTTCTTTTTGAATTCTGCGACTTAAAAATTGGTTCCAACAGCCTCTTACATGCATTGCTTTTTATGAGATTTTCGGATATCGATGCTTATATTGTGCTTCTATTTCAAGGCTGCTATTACTTTAGACTATTTAAGAACGAAATATTTTTAATAATTGGATAATAATAAAATTGAATTTGCTTGATAGATTTCTATAAAACAAATCTAAGTATCAAATTTCATGAAAAACTTATCAATTGTAGCTTATAACTGATGGGAATGAAGTAAATATCGGCTCACCTAATGACATGAACTCACCTAAAAATATTAATACATTTTGTTCAGTCAGTACCTTCATCAGAACTAGCGATTTTGACAACTGCATAAAGGAGGTACATTGGAAATGTCAAATATGATCAAAATATTGTCAAGATTGCGTGACAAAAATATAAGTTATATTTAATCCTTCTATTACCTGGAAAATTGAAGGTAGGAATATTGTTAAGGTTCGGTATAAGTTAGATTAATTAAGCGGCCATATCGCTCATAGGATATATATAGGATATAGGATAGGATGTCTGTCAAAGGCCACTTTTAGAGCTCACTACAGGCTGGCCAACATCCAAAGATTCAATGTAATAATATTGGGATAAGCCACAAGAGTTCCAAATATCATGCCGTATCACATAGGCCTTTGTGTGATTATCATTAGATTGGTCTGGATAGATCACTAAATCCCAAAGATGACGGTACCATGAAGAAATAGTATATTGGCGTTTTTTGACGCTGCATTGATAAGTACTTTGACATTTTATTGGTTATGTAACAAAATAGCATAGTTGGTTATCATGACTTTACGTAATAATGATAACTTCAGAAATATGTACCAATATATGATGTCGCAACAACGAAGACAGTAAATATGACTGTCCACATACCAACAGAGGAAATTTATATACTGTTAATGTCCATGCAACCCTTAGATATCCTGGCTAGTCTATAACTTTTTAATGAAAACTTAATTATATTATATATTAATAAAATATTTAACGACAATAACAGTATATCGTTATTTTTAAAAGAAAATAAATAAACATTTTTATTCTATGTAACTTTTAATACTTCAACCATTTTTGTATACATTGAACTAAAATTTGGAATTTAAGTTTAGTTTTTAAAGACTTTTTTTCCTTTCCTTCCTTCCTAATAATTAAAACTCTCAAATTTTAAGTACATTTAGTAATTTTTTAGGATATTAAACTGAATTAAAATAAATTTATTTATATTATTCAAGCCAAACAAATAACTCAAAAGTCTGAAGTGAAAAGGAATATTTTTGTTAACTTAATCTATTCAGGAAAGATCTAGATTTAGCTTATTTTAAATATTAAATTTAAATTTAAACCCACTTTCTCTTAACTATAAGGAACTATCCCTCATGAACTAAAACATATATATTAATATAGAAAATAAATTTACGAATTGCAAAATTTATGTAAGTTAATAATAATACATTATTAACTTATAAATTAATAACAACTTATATCAGAGTTTGAAAAAATGGAAAAAATAGTTAACATTATATTTCCATTGTGTAGATAATGATTCAGACATCTAAACCAGGAGTTTGCCACTATGTATAGCTATATTTCTCTTTCATTTGTTGTTTCTTCGATTTGATGTACCTTGAAGTAATGAAAGTTGATTTCATTCTATATATAGATCAGAAATTGCATCATCATTGTGATTGATTAATCCAAGAATATCTTTTGTATCCATTTAAGTTCTTTATATAAATAATGATTACACCCGCTGCACAAATTTTCTATATTGAAAAAACACTAAACAGAAAAAATTAATTTTATTGATTAAATCACAATTATTTTAATAAATGCATTTTTATTTTAAGTATATTATCGTTTTTTCGAGATTAAAAATACAATTCTATAAATAAGAAATTTTTCTAAAGCAAAGAATTTTGTATATCCGGTCCAAATACGATGGGAAATTGATTGTAGCGGAAAATCAATTTATATATATATGAGAACAAATTTAAAGATATAGTAAAATATTCTTCACTTGATCAAATAATACTAAATTTACTTTTATAGTGCATTCCAACTTTATATTTGATTCTCTAATGATATTTATCTCTTATTATCATCACCTTATCTTCAAATATTATTCAGAATTTTTAACTGATAATTCCAAAATATAGAATTTATAAAATTTAAAATTATAAATATAGAATTTTTTATTTAAGCTATTTTGTACGTAATAGTTATGATGTTGTTGTTATTAATTAAGTTTATTTTTAAAAATCATAAATCAGCGCTCGTACACATAAAAGAAAATATATTAATGAGAAACATTAGCATTTTTTTCATTAAAAAGTTATCATTAGCTCCTCAATATTATATTAAAGCAATCAGTAGAAGTCCGTAATTCGCATGAGTTTAATATAGAATAAGTTTTAGAGATAAATTAATTCATATTTTCTTAATATAGATACAATAAATTACAGTTAATTAACAAAAGTATTTAAAATTTTAATTAAACATTTCAATAGGAAACATGGATAGATTATAAATGTTAATTAACGCTTACAGCTTAGTATTACAGAAACTTTAAAGTTTTATTAATATTTTTAATTAAAATATTATTACAGTGCTGCTAATAAGCAATTTTTGAAAATACTCTAGACTATAGCTTCACTTTGTATTGTTTTCGTGAGATATATCGCAAATGACTGAATATAAAAATTTGAAAGTTTCATTACATGTGAATTATGAAAAAATAACAAAACACGGATTATACAAGTTTAATCTTTTATTATTTTCCAGTTTTTCGACATAATGTAAACAAAATTTTATACAGGCTAATCTTAGTAAAGGTTAATTAATTACATACATTTAAATCTAAACAAATTATCTTATGAATAAAGTAAAATCATGTTCTGAATTTTGTTATTTTATTATATCCGCAAAATCTTTGCTGTATTGTATTTATGATTGACTGATGATAAAAAAAATAAAAAAATTTAAAATACTTCTCCTTTAAATTCTGAATTAATTTGAATTAAAGTTTAAACATATGATTGGAATACATTAAAGTAAAATAAATTTCAGCAATATTTTTTTATCTTAAAATTATGACAAATTATTTAAATCCTGTTATAATTTTTAAGGAAATTTATACTTCTTTGCATATATAATTTGATTTTACTAATAAATTTTAAAGGAACCATTCTTTGCAGTTGCAAAAATTATTTGGTGATCTCGTAATTTTTTTCTAATTTAATTATTTGGATTTCAAATCATATTTTTACCTACTCAGTTTATATTAAGTGCTAAACATTTAAATGTTATGAAATACTATAATATTAACAAGTTTATTTTTATGAAATATTAATATATAATATATATTCATTTCTCTATATAATAAGAAATTTTGACTGTAAGAAATTGAATCTCATTTCAGAAAAATATATTCCAAAATAAAAATAAAACACAATCTCATGTCGATATTTAAAATAATAAAATTTAAGCAATTTTGATTTTTTGCATATTTTTCATCGCCGAGCCAAACAAGTATATTCTTCTTATTAAATGATTCAAAATATTGACATAAAAATGTATCAAATATTGAAAATTTTATTAAAAATAAATAGAAAATTAAATGATAATTTGGACGAATAATAAACATGTATAGTTTTTTAAATTTAGTGATTGATTCTAAATTTCATCAATAATTGATACTAAATTAAGTATGAAGAAAATACTAACTTATTTTCAGATTTTCTATATTCAAGTACATTGGAACAATATTAATCCAATCTTGGAGATTCTTTTATATCTAAATATGAAGAATGGAGAGGATAAGTCATTAAAACTTGGATTGCGAGCAATTATAACTTGAACCATTGTTTTTCTTCTGAAGTGTTTACTGTTAAGTATTTTTGTAACATTATAAAGAAATGAGAGAAATACATCCAAATTGAATACTTTAGTTCAGAAATTATCTCATATTTATTTTCATTGAAATAATCATCGATTTCTTTAGGCATAATAAAAAATATTATTATTATTTTTTTTTTGCGATGGAAAAAAATAATACTCTTAATTATGCCTAAAAAATCAATAACCAAGAATCTATTAGACCAAATTCAACCAAATTTGGTGTATATATTTTCCAACTATGGGAATTCTATTTCGATAAAAAATAAATATTTCCGAAATGCGTCACCAGGGAGAGAATGCTGCTATACAAGGAGTTAATGTGCAATTTCACACAGGATGGAACACCCCCTCACATAAGATTGACCGTGCAGCAAGTCCTAAGACAGCATTTCAGCGAAGATCGAATAATTAACCGAGTATTCCCTACGAAGTGACCAGCCCGTTGCCCTGTTCTCACTCCATGTGACTTTTGGTTGTGGGGATTTTTAAAAACCTGGTTTACCACGGACACATGGACAATTTACAAACTTTTAAGGACCAAATAACGTTTCACGTGAGACAAATCTGAGGCGATTTGCTGCGTTCCGCAATGGAAAATGCTATTCATAAAATGAAGTTTGCAAAGAGTTCAAAGGCAACGTATTAAATCGCATTTGTAATTGAGTCAGAATAAAAACTTTTTCAACTGTGATGCTTTATTTTCTTCATTATGTCTTCTTAACTCCGCCTACAGCGGCATTTTCTCCCTGGTGGCACTATTTATTTTCTTTATCGAATTCCCGCAGTCTGAAAAATATGTACACTAAATTTGGCTGAGTTTGCTCAACATATTCTTGGCTATCAGGTTCTAAATAGCTCCTCTTTAATTATGGCCATCCTGTACTTTATATGATGTAGATTGTAATTTATGTATTTACAATTGAACAAGTTATATATATATTTTATATATAACTTTTTATTTAAGTAAGAACCTCTTCCTATCCTCATTCTCATCATTCTAAGAGCATTAACAAGCTTAATTAAATATTGGTAATCAATCAACATATAAGTTACATATACAATATAACTTTATAGCAATTATGGTTGTAGTTTAGATTAAAAAATATATAATATAAATATTGTTGTAATTTTTTATGTATATTTAAAAATGAGATTACATCTAGCCGGAAGGAAAACCATTAATTCTCTACTTGATTTAACAATTTATTCTATTTTCTATAGCCTTACCAATATTACGTAGCAACATATTTCATGATTACCTTCAGATGATTTATTTCATATTTTAAACAACTGGAGGATAAACTAGTAACTATATATTTTTTTTATATAGTTTTATTTCAATTTATTTTAGAAATTGTTTTTGCGTTTTATATATAATGTATAATAAATTGCATTTTCATTAAAATGAGTTTTGATCAATTATTAAAATTGTCTTAATATAGAATAAAATCGCTTAGTATACATTATTATTTCATCATATTTATTCTGAGATAAATAAAATTTATATATGTTCACACTTGCTTTAATGTACTACAGTTTGCTTTATATCTACTTCATCGTAATTTGCATAAAGCATAGAAAGTAAAATTTCATGAATTTATCTGTAATTACTATTTTATTTTCATTTTTTTCTGTTAAGACGAGGGCACTTTTATCAGTAAAAGCTCTACTACACTCTTTATGATATAATCATTGAAGTAACACCAAGAATAAACATATTTACTAAATTTTTAAAACTCAAACTATAACGAATGAATTAAATCATAAAATAATTTAATTCTTTCATTATTGTCTGTATATTATGACCTATTTATTATTTCTATCACAAAAAAGTTTCCTTCCTTTTTGTTGGAATTTAATTAACTGGTATGGATTTATTATGTGAGACGATTAATTTCAAAATTTTAATTTTAATAGGAATAGTGAACAGATATGCAATATTTGTAAGAAATTCAGTGTCGGCATCACTTCATTTCATAATTAAATTCTTTTAGTTATAAAAATTTAAAAATTCTATTATTTTTAAAATCTGTTAACTTCAACTGCATCTGACTAGAAACCATATCATTAAATACTAGGAAAGTTTTTAGATCATAAAATTTTATTTTGCGAAATTCATAAATTTAATGCTTTCAGAATTCATAAAATCAATGATTTGTTTTAAAACCAGATTCCATTTAAGAAATTGAAATCCCAAAGAAATTTATGGTATAAAATAAAAATTCAACATATTTCAATATGTTGTTCTCATACTGCAACCTGTAAAATTTCACCGAATGACTGTATCTAAAATTATGTCGTTGAGTTTTATCAGAGTTTTATATAATTTCGAAAAATTTTACATCATTTTAAAAGAAAATGGCGATGAATATTAGAAATATAATTTGGAATTATGGTTTGATCGAAATAATCCAAAGGAAGAGATACGAAATTGCTAAAGCAACTCAGATTTAATTTAAAAGATCAGATATGTTTTGAAATTATTTTTTTTTTAGTTTTTTATATTAACTAACTTAAACGATTAGTCTAATTTTAGATATTTTTTAATTGAAAAATCTGTATAACTTGTTTTAAATTACGATAATTTAAAAATAAAGAAAATATAATCAAATATTTCGTTAACTTTACTATGATTCTAATTAATAAAACTTTATTTATATAAATTTTATTAGGATATTATATAAAATTTATTGAATGTTATTCCTGAACACTTTCGCAAATATAATTTGCCAATATATTAAGAATTATAAAAATATTAAACATTCGTTTATAATTGTTAAGAACTATTAGAAGTTATAATGAAGAAACTTCTGAAAACTAATGACTTTTATAATGCTTTCTGTTAAAAATAAGTTAAAATAATACAAATAGTTTTAATATTAAAACAATAAGATCATGGCGCAATTCATTTTCTTGACAATCAAATGTTAGAAATGCAAATTCTATAATAAAAAATACATCAAAAATTTTTCATATGGATCTTTAAAATAAGAATGATACAGTATTAGTATTAAAAAATAAAATTTTTAAAAATAATATTAATTTTTGATTATTTAAAATTTGCCTCCAACAAAAAAATTTCGTAACCAAAAAAACTTGGAAAATTTATAAATATTATACAATAAGAAATTTATTTTATTGATTTTGATCATTCAATAAAGTTTCAAATATTTTTCAGAAATCAAGATTATTTGCTTGTTAACATAATTGTTTGCAATTATAACTGAATGGAACTGAATGGAAATAATTATAATTTATTAAAATTTAATAAGAATAAAAATATTATTTAATTTGTGAAGTATTGAATAAATCTGAAATTGCATATGAAAGAAAAATCTGTTAAAGAAAATAATAATTGCGTATTTAAAAATTGAAAAATGGAGTGGATAAATAATAATTTTGATTACAGACTAATAAGATATTTAAATCTTTTAAATTACTTTAATTTTTATTAATGCAATTTATTATTTTTTTATGACGATATTTGGATTTATCATTTAAATAAGTCGATCAACTTTTAATGATACAAGTCGACTAGCTTTCAACGATGCAAATCGATACCGAAAATATAGTTAAACATCAATTATGCGGTATATTATTAAATCTTGATATATCAAATCCAAAGATCATAAAAATAAATTTGGTAATACGTTTTTAATTTTTTAATAAGAAATAGGGAATAAAAACAAATTTCGCAAATTGTGCTGCTACTATAAATATTGCAATGTCATCTCGCGTTACAATAACAAATAGCTTACACTGACTGGGCGGAGTATAAGACGATATTACACTGTGTATAAAGTACTGTACAAGTAATCTTAACTGAATTTTTTACCAGTATATATTAAGTATAAGAGCTCTGTTTAATATCGATTTACACAGCTTTTTTTATATGCAGAGGATAAGTTTTTTATCTCAGTTTTATCTATGTAACCAGTTTTCAAGAGCAGATCACAGATAAGTTTCGAAACGATATTCTGAGCTTAGAACGTTGGTGATCCATTTATGAATATCTTCGTGATATTTTTATAATTAAAAGTATAAATAAATAATTCTTAAAATGATTATCATTATCATTGAATTAATTTGGTTTTAGTTCAAAAGTCACTCCTTTTTTCTATGGAGTCTCTTAGTATGGAAAGGTATGAAGAGATCCACTAAACTTCCAAATAATTAATATATATATATCTCTCTTCATACGATAGAATGTGCTTAAAAAGATAGAATTATTAAGAATTATAAATAAAATTTATTTTTATTAAAATTAAAAACTTATAAATGTAGGATCAAAAATAAATTTAAAAATTTATGCTTAAAAGATAGAATAACTTTTTATTTATTTTATATAATGTATGGAATTTAGTAAAGAAATCTGGACACTATTTTCAAGGAACTTCTATCTTAATAAAAAATAAAAATAAAAATCAGAATAAAAATAGAAATCTAGCTAGAAAAATTTACTCTGAAGGGATTTCTTCTCGCAGTCTCCAGACACGAACTTAGGACCTTAAGATCTGTCTTGTTTCAATCAAATTACTTTCGTTTGTTTTCTTTTGTTAAACACTGATCGATAAAACTCGGGATGATATTCACAAATTTATTTGAATAACGTACTCTATTAATTTAATTAGATACGATATGATAAAGGAATTCGCTCATGGGAAGAAGTTCTTCCGAGTGTCAAACACACTTTAAGAAAAGAACGTTGATCGAAAATTAAATTTATATCGTTAATTCTTTGTTTTACAATTGTTTATTTTATCGATTACAATGGCTAAATTTTTAAAGAAAATATATAAACTTTAATTACAACTAAATAACAAAATAATTGAATTCTGGAAAAATTCAAAAATAATATTTAAATGCATTCATATATTTATAAACGATTTTTATTTTCGATTCGCATTAAAATGTAATGTTAAAACAGTTTGCTTTTAATCTGTGTAAAGTTATAAAGCATTATAAGCGAAAAATTTCTACGCGATTCTAACTTTAGACGATATTTGGAAACATGAAGAAGAAACTTTCTATTCCGATGAAATACTTCAATTTCTTCAATTTATTTTCAACATTACAGGAATTTGTTGTTTGACTTCTACGAAATGTTTTAAATATTTCTTCTCTGGAGCTACTTCTACTACGCATGCTCTATTGTTAATGCAGACTACTAGTGATGTCACGTATCCAATAGATGGAGTGCAGCTTGTTATCTGTTAACATTGCTTCTCCATCCTCCCGTTCGAACTGACTCCAACAGGTAAGTACAACTTGCTTAAGTAGCGAAAACACATTTTTTCAAGTAAGTCAAAATGATACAAATCTCAAAATATGTTACAAAAGCATAAGATTTAATTTCTGAGTAACAGATTTAAAATTCCAATGGTTTAAAGTAAAGAGTTTTTATTTTATTATTTTAAATCCGACAAATTTTTACAAAAAAAATTTTTAATAGTAAAATATTAACATTTTTCTCTTTCTCTAAACTATTAATAACTTTTAAAAATATTTAAAATTATATAAAATTATGATTCTATTCATATATATATATAAACTTTTATAGTTACAAGTTAAACTATAAATATTTTAAAATAGCACAATTTAAAATATTGTAAGTTGTATTAAAAATTGAATTGTTTGAGTCTTGTTGAAAATTTTATTGTGATATCTTGAAGTTAAGAAAACGGAAAAAAAAGAATGATTTTTGAACTTGGAAAGATAAAAGAATTTTTATTTGGCATTTGTAAAGTTAGAATAAAAAATTTAGGGAAAAATGTATTAACTTTAAAAACGTTAAGATACTATGAAAGAAATGTATATTTTTTTTTTTTTTATCCATTTGTATTCTTGATTAGAAGTAAAAATCTGGAATTTCGTCTAACTTTCTTTATTCCAAATATATTTAAAAGTTAAAATTTTGACTTTATAAATAAACTGAATTTTTTGTAAAAAGTTATCTTACTGTATTTTAATATATTTATTTTATTTTCAATAAAATTATTATTGTTTTCAATAAAAAAAGTAACATTATATGTTTTACTAAATAAATATTTCTGATATACAGTATTTACTCTCCGATTTTAAAATAAAAATTCTATTGTTTCAATTAATATTAAAATTTCACTGGAAACTAACGTAATTTTTATTATTTATTAAAGTAATATTATTCTTATTTTATTTTAAAAAAATTTTAATTACGTATGAAGTAACCATATTTATTATTTTGTTTACGTTAAATGAGTAAAAAATAATATTACAAATTTTCTCTCTCACTTTATTGATAATTTACGCTTAAAATCACAATCAAAAATTTAGAAAAAAAATTTTTTTTTATAAATTTTTAATTGTGAAGATACAACTTTTATTATGACTTACACAATATTTAATAAAATTTGTAACTACTTATATTGAGCAATAATTTTTTATGTATATCATCTTCTAGGCTATTTTCGATATCGGTTTTATGAATAATAATTTTCATTACATCAATCATAAATATTGATAAATAAGATTTATTATATCGTCGTATCGAATAAACTACCAACTTTTAATGCTTTTTTTACGTATTCCACAAAATATTTTGATGACTAAAATCGGAACTCGCAAAATAAATTACTCTATATGGAAAGAAAAGCGAGCCGAAAAAAATGTCAAAGGAGATAAAACAATAATAAAAAAATGTCAAGGTAAGGAAGAGAACTTTTTCGTATTGTATTAATGAAAAATATTATTAGGGTTCACTAATACTTAATTTTTTTTTTTTTTTTGCTGTTATATCAGGAAAAATTTTTGATTTACGTTTAGTTTGTTTATAATTATTTGTAATATAAAGAGATTGATTAAGTTTTCATATCCCTTATGCTCCACTCAATTATACGAATAAAAATTCTTCAGATTTTTTTGCTTGGAATGGAATCGCTTGTGAGAAGAACGTTCCCAAAAGATTGATATGTCAATTGGAAAAGGAATAGGCTAGTTAAGATTGCAAGTAGTAGTTGTGATATCAAGGAGCGATATCAATCTGTTCATACGATTTTGGCATATGGCTCGCTTGTCAATGAATCTACCTAACTTCCCTCTTGTGATATAGTTTACTGTTAATAATAATCTCAGTTTGCATCATTTTATATCTCTTTCTGTAATGGGAACATTTGTAATGACCACAGATGACGTGTTTACATTTTAGAAGCCATTTTCTAGTAATGATACATACTCTAGAGACGATATAAAATGCAATAAAATAAATTCTAAGATTATTTGCATAAATTTATTTCGCTTTATATGAGAAGAAGGTAAGAAATTTTATAAATTTATAATAAATTCCAAAAATTATAACAAACATTTATTATGCTGATAATTAAACTATATTTATTTTAAAGATTCATTTGCTATTTCTTCTTTAAGAAAAATTTACTGTCTCAGTAATAATTCTATTGAATTTTTAAAAAATAATGGGATTTTTTTTATCGTTAACATCTAATTTATTTACAGAATTTTCTATTGTAATATATTTTATCTTAAAAATTATATTTTGTCTAAATAAAATCAGTAAATATTAAATAGCATTAAAACTTAATCAATAAATCTTAATAAAAAATTTTGAAGAATGTTAATTTTTATTATCTTAATTAAAATTTTATAAAGTGTCAGATTATGTTTTATATAAGCTTAATATAACCTTTCTTTTATCAGAAAATAAATAAATAAAAAATATCAGCTTATAAAGCAACAGCTGTATTCGAAATAAATATTACATTATTACTACAATATCCCCACTTTCTAAGGATAAAAGAGTTGTTTTTGAATATAATGTACTTTCATAAATCTTAGAAAAAGTTAGATATTGATAAGCCGGTTTATCCTGCAGAAACATACTAGATCAGGTAAAGAAAGGAGAAAGTTCTATTCCTGTAAGCCATCCTTGGGCACTTCGTCTTTCTTTTCGAGTGTATTCACAATCGTGTATTGACCGAAGCTAGTTTGTGAAGTTTTTACTTATATTTTCTCAGTGACGAATACTTTTTTTACAGTTGAAAAAATGAATAATGACATATTGTATCTAACATTTTATTATGAATCGAATGATAAATGAGTAACTAGAATTCTAAAATTATGTAAATAATATGTTCGGAAGAATGACTACTAGATTATTTAGAATGATTTATGGGAGATGAATAAGTGCTAATAAACTTCCGTTAACTCCGTCATTTACATTTTAATAAGAGATTAATGAACTCTCAAAAATATTTTTAGAAATTGAACTATTAATTATAAAAATGAATTATATTTTTTATTTATTTTAATTCGAGTTTTAATATTACTTAACTTGCTAAATGTATGATTTTAATTTTAAAATAAAAATATCTATCCAGAACTTAAATTGTAAAATTATTCTAAGGATAAAAATATCTACTGTACGGTTCTATCTCATAAGTTTTGAAAAATCACCATTTAAAGCTTCGTTATACAGTATGTTTAATTAGTATTCAGTACAGATGTAGAGTCACTCTGTATTTAACTAGTTATATTATCATAGTACTGCCAAGAGTATTTTGCCCCTAAGTCAAAAGAAAAATATTTTAACTTGGAATAAAAAAAAATATAATAGTTACGAAGATCCTTTATATTTCTTTATTTATAGTTGATAAGTTTTATTGTTTTTTTTTAAAAATTTGTCAAAACAATATAAATTAACTTTTATAATTTAAATTTTGTATATTATTTCTATCTATGTTCTCAATATTTTAAATAGTTCTATGATATTTTACCGAATCTGATTGTTCTGATCAAGGAAAGATATAACTCGTGGATTTTCACAATAATATGGATAGTGACTACTACAATATATTAATTATCATGCTAATAATATATGCCTTTATATAATGTAGATAATTGCAATATAAAACTGGAAGGAAAAGATATTACAGTTTGATATATTCTTTATTATTAAATCGTAGGTAAAAGCACTTGCCTATTTCACAATAATGTTCATAAACAGCTCTGACTGCAAGTATCTGATTTATTAGGTATAACGTTTTCGGACCTCAGTGGGTCCCTCGTCAGTACATTATCAGCAAAAAGAACTTAACCTTTTTATAAACATATTTAGTCATCATCTTTATTAATTCTTTATTATTAGTTATTTATTATAAGAGAAATTTAAATATCACTGTTCTTCGCAAGATTTTTAAAGAACTTGAAATTCTACCTATAAATGGACACCATTATAAAGTAAAGGTCAAAATAATAATCAAGATTAATGAAAAAGAGGAAAAAAAATCTTTCGTAATATTTCGAATTGAAGCAATTCCACAAGGTACGATGTTGTCATTCTCTTAACTTCACTGTCGTAGGGTGGATGTAGAGTATGAAGTTTCTCTATTGTTCCTTAACACAAAAAATGAAACTTTCTAACTGATGTCTAATTCCGGAAACTACGAAATCGAACTATATGGTAGTTATCTGATTACATTCGTTCTGTTTTTGTTTAAGAAGCTAGAAATTTAATCTTCTTATTAGTTTATTAAATTTAATACAATTTCTTTTTATAGTAGTCTTTAAAATTAAAATTATTTATCAAAAATTAGTTTTTATCAAATAACAACAATGTAAGAAAAAAAATTATAAAGCTATAACTTCTATAGGTATCATCTTCTTGTCTGTCTAAAAATACGTGCAATATTATATTATAGCGATAGTGGAATATTTATAATATTACCGATAAACAAAATTTTAATAACACAAATTAAATGAATTATCCTAAAAGCGTGGCGAAAATAAAATTGTTCCGACTACTATATTTATAATAATCATTATAAAGTTATTATTTAAACAAATTTCTTTTTTCTCAAGAGAAGTTTGTGTAACCTCAAAATGACTATAAATAATATTCTTCGACTTTCATCTTAACAGTTTATAAAACTTATTTTATTATTCAGCATTTTATATTACAATTTCATTAAATTTTCTTAAAATAATTTTAAATATAATTTTTAATCAATTAATTTTTCGTGGGATTGAAATTTTTAATCTTTTATCTCAAACGAAAAACAAAATTAATAAACAAGTCTTTCCAATTAGTTCCATATTTTATTCTTTTGTTCAATTAATAAATTCTGTAATTTATGGCATACAAGCACTGATGCTTCTGTTCTTATAATCACGTAAATTCTTATAATTTTAGATGGTTTGCGAATAAAAATATTCACTTTTTAAATAAATTAAAATTCTTACATAATCTCCAAGGGAGACATTTTACAATCTATTACGCGTGGAAAAGTTAATGCCCTTCTAGATTATTATTCCTTGTATTTATAGAATATTGTAACTTATTCTTTTAATGTTCAAACAAATGTCATATTTTATCGATAAATTCTACAGCTGTTTAATTAAATGGCATACAGCATTTTGAGCGTATTATTCCCTGAAAAGTGAACTTATAAAAGATCATCATGGTTTGTATCCTCCACTAATAACTATTTAAATAATTAAAATTTCACGACATTCTGTAAGCATGTTGTCGTTAAAAATGATATCGATACGCATAATTTAATTTCATAGCTATAACCATTTAAAAATAATGAAAATTTAAACTTCAAGAGATATTCTCTTCATATATTTTGAACTAATGTATTTTTATTAAATTTAGTAAGATGGTTTTACGATGTATCAATTAACTTTAAAGCTTTAGACATTCAGAAATGGTGGCTATTCAAATTTTTGAAGTTTCTCTAATATATTGCGAACTGTTAATAAGTCTATTACTTTAATATCTTGACAAAGTATACATTTAATATATCTGTCAGCATATTAAAGTAATCGTTGAAATAATATAAATTAAGTTTGTAACTTTATCCATTTAAAAATGGCAGTTCAAATTTCCCAAGTTTCTACTTAGCGAATTATTTAATTCCAATTTCGGCTTCTCCATTTAGACTGATACATATTTAATCATCATCTTTAGTTATTCTAAAATAATGAGCACATTCGAAAACTAGACAATTAATTCTTTCCAGAATTAGTTGCTTTCAACATAATATGATGTACAGGTATCCCTCCTGTAACATAGTAGACGGGTTCCTAAAAAACACCATATTGTGTGAAACCGTGTAATACGAGACCTGGAGCCAATACGAAACGATGAGTTACGTTCCAAAGCCAATTAACAATAAATAACTTTCTTTATTAATTCATTAATTTATATGGAATTAATTTTTTAATTCCACATAAGAAACTTAACTTTTGTTAAGAATATTACTAACATGAAATATAAAGAAAGAAAAAATATACTTAAGACACTCCAAAAAACAATAAGTTATGCGTAAAACGAAAGAAAAAAGCATACAGACTATATAACATTTAATAATTATACCTTCCTTACCACTGTTTTGTTAAAACGAGAACGTTTTTTCTCTAACTATATTAACTTCACTTTCTGAACTTTTTTGTGCATTTAAAATTTGTATAGCTACTGCTCTGTTTACAAAATTTGTAATCTAACAATCGTTTCTTAACATATACCCCCAAAAAATTTATAAATAAAGTTTTTCTTCTCTTTCACATTCTTCTAATGAAGAATAAAAACTTTATTATCCAAGAACTGAACATTTGGAACACAAAATACTCAATGATCGCCAATTAATTCAATTTCAAATCGAAATCGAAAATAGATTGTATATCGTCCCTTTCACGGCACAATAGCGAAATTGCATTTATGACTAATTTTAGAAAAGTATTTCCCAATGATTGCAATTTATGTGTATATTGTATCCATAGAGTGAATTTGCAAACATTAATGAAAATTTCTTGTGTTGTAGGCATCGGTTGTAGGGCACTAAGCGTAATTTTCTAAGTGTGTTAAGTAAAAACCGTGTTGTAGAAATATAGTATTATATGAGGGTTTCCGCAATTTTCAAATCGTGTTAGAACGAAACTCTGTTGTAGGAAGCCGTGCTATAGGAAGGATACCTGTATACAATACTTTTAAATAGATACAATCTTAAATATTAGATTCAGTTTCATAATTGAAATTTCGGAGAAGAAACGCAAGACAAAATCTCAATATTATTCTGATGGAAAACAAACATCAAGATTTCAAAAATACATTACTAGAGATAATAATAACAAATAAGAAATAAATGTTTTTATTGAATGAGGCAATCCATAAACGTTTTATCGAAAATAATATAATCTCTTAATGTTTATTGTAGATAATTCTTTATAAGATAAAAGTAGACCTTAGAGAATAAGAGTGTAAATTCACCAAATAATGCTAGTTTATTCTCTTAGTTGCAATTTCGCTACGGGAGTTGTAGGCAGACTGCACATCTTTCTGAAAATTGTTCCTTATGGAATTTGTTTGATCATCGTCTTTCTGGCTAAATAGGCCTACGTTTAATCTTATTTTATCTCCAAACGACTTGACAGATATAAAAACACAAGAGCAAATTATCTTTCTTGGGATTAAATTAGTGCAGCAATTTACCACTCTGCGGTGTCAAAAGCATAAATTATGCTTTTAGTTGAGTTCAATACCACGGAGAGCACATTATCTGTTTATTAAATAAATTATATCTCAGTTGACATGTAAGACTATTCATCAAACTTTCGTTTAATAATCTTTAAGAAGTCGCATTTTTCTTATCTAGGCATAATCGCATTAATACTTGGTTAAGTTTTTTCCCAGAATAAATTGCATTATTTTAATTGTTATTAATCTAATTTCAAATGTCATATGCCCAAAAAACAAGAATAAGGTAAAGATATATTAAGTTTATTAAAAAATGCAATTTGAAAATTTAATATTGTTTAATGAATAAATTGTAAATTATCAACTTGGTATATTTTAATTGATCGAAACACTCCACTTAAATAATTAAAAAATTAGTTTTTATATTTATTTATTTATTATATACAGTATTTTTATAGAAACTAGGTTGTTGCAATTAACAAAAGTCTTAAAATGTACAAAATGCATATATTTAGATTATTGCTTTTTATTTGAACGAGAAATACCTGTTAAAAATATGATATTTCAATAAAATTTCATATGTCATGTGATGCTTATTCAATTTCTTTTAGTTTTAATGTGCAGCATATGGAAAAATATTGATATTGCTCGAAAAATAATTCATTTTTTTCAGAGACATGTCTCAAGAAAGTATAAGATGAAAAATTTATAAATATTTTTTGAAGGCAGTTTTATAAAAAAGGCCTCAATATTTTAATAGCATTGAATAAAATATTTTGAAAATACCAGTAGATTAAGATACTATAAAACAACTTTAATAAAGAAATATAACATGGATGAATGAACTATGATAACAAACAAATCCATACAAATGTTTGTATTTCATATTATTGTTTGTTTAAAAATGATAAATATAATAAAAATGATAGAAATTCGATAATTCGATGCAAGATAATAAGATTTAGTGAATCATTAAGGAATAGTGATGTTGACTAGTTCATAATTTAAACAATTCATTTATTTTTATATTTTTCACTATTCATCTCTCATTTTTATTAATATTTTCATATGAAATCTATCAGGTAACTAAAAAAGTTCGGTTACACTTAATAATTTTTCGTTGCTCTTCCTTAAGGTGTTAAAATTTTTCTACTGCCGCGTTTAACAATGGAATAGATGCCGCTTATAACAAAAAGTTATGGTGCACATGACCTACATGGTTTTCTCAAAACACGACGTTAAAATATATACAAAAACCGCACGAATCTTTTTGGTTACATGCTCTTTATTTTTTGTACGTTTCTCTTAAGATGTATTTTGCTTATCAGTAGAAGTTGATCTGGAACACTGTCAAATTTCTATAGTATTTTGGCATTGTGTTTTGAAACATCTGACAAATAAATGATTTGATTAATTTCGTTTGTTAAATGGATTTATTTATACGCTAGATAAATGATATCAAATTTTTACACCATTTATAAAACGTGATGAATTTTGAAATCATTAGAAATAAATGTGATATAACCATGTGAACTCTTTGCAATAAATGGTTTAATCTAATTATTCACGATTAATTGATAGAAGTTACATTTAATCGATTCAAATGTAAATAATCTTTTTAATACTTATAATCATAAACATCAACTAAGCTTTGAAGTTATATCTTTATGGAGAAAGTATTTATATACTTTATTCATGTTTTCAAGTTTAATTTTAATTAATTAAATCATTAGAAGAAGAAAATTATTTTTAGAATAAAATTTTTATATTTTTAATTTCACTATTTAATTTTTACTTATTATTAAGTTGCTAAGTTTAATAACGAAAACGTTGAAAAGTCGGATGTACACATGTTGACAAGAACTTGTTAAAAACTCCTTGAAGATGACACACGTCTGACAGCAGAATCTAAAAATAAACATTAAACGTTTATCGATTAAAACGTAATAAAATTTTTTTTTTCAAATCTGTTACTTCATACAAAAATAACATTCATTGAAAAAATGAGTTTATTTTGTATAGAGTAAATAATTAAAAAATTTTATTAACTAATAAAAATCTAGAAATTACTATTATAGAATTCACTTCCATAAAAATTATTATTTTAATTAATAAAAATGTAAATGAAACAGATTTTTAAATATTTTGATGTAACAAATTCTTATAAATATATATTAAAAATTAAAACCGAATTGAAATTTCCGTAATGATGAGAAAAACAAACAGAAAATTATATAAATTCCTGCATAATTTATTTATTTAATTCAATTTATTTTAAAAAAATAACGAATTTTTATAAGATACCATGATAATATTTAAAAATTTGGCATTTTGCTAAATAAAATAAATTTTATCTTCATGATTAATAATTATAATCTATGTTCTATTTTAAAAGTGATCAGTCGAACGTATCATATACAGTATATTCAACATTCTGTCTGGTTTAATAAAAGTTGTTAAAATTACCAGAACTATGATTAATTACGATATAAATACAGTAGTAGAATGCAAATAAAATTAATTCCACTTCATTATTATCGCCTTAATATTATTCATTTATTTTTTAAATTAATGAGAAATTGCTGATTATCATCATTTTTCATGTAGAATGATTACCGTTAGATTAAATATTGTTATGCATCTATTCCCCTTGCATTTATGCAAAATAGAATATTTATTAGTTTTTAATGGCTTTTGGAGTTACATAGTAGTTTCAGACAAATTAGTTTCTTAGAATACCATACCATTTATCAATATACACTATGTCACTTATTAAATGATATAAAATAATCAAAAGCGATATTTTTTCTGTATGATTAATAAGTTTATGTGGATCTATCAGGTATGATATCATCACATATTATATGTGAAAAATATCAATAAATCTGTACATATTTTGAAGGTGATGAAAAAATATTCAAATTGTTTTTAATTTTTATTCGCTCAATATTGGAACAAGCTTAGTTATATCTTGTATAATAGAAGACGATTGATTTTTCTGTCACTTGTCACTAAGAAACAGTTTTTTTTAAATTTTAAAAATAATTTTTTTTTCCATTCGTATATGTCGAATTGTCAAAATGCTCCACATTCGCTTTTCTTTTAATTGATTTTTTATATTAATACATTCATAATATTCTACAGCAAATGCGGTACAGAAATATACTATGTATAAATCTAATGTTTATTATTTAAAAGAAAATTTTATATTGATTTAGGAAAAATTTTAATATACCACTTAGAATTTTATAGAGTAATGCTTGTTCCTATAGTAGTATCGTCAAATATAAGTCAGCTGATATAAATATATCGATAATCTAAACAGTAAAACAAAAAAAATTCATTTATATTTTTATCTAATTCTTTGATGTATAATTCTATAGTAAGCATTGTGCAATATTTTAAT
Organism: Androctonus mauritanicus; assembly: GCA_011317285.2. NCBI lineage: Eukaryota > Metazoa > Arthropoda > Arachnida > Scorpiones > Buthidae > Androctonus > Androctonus mauritanicus. Next base: position 27,351 of record WUQG02443300.1, read on the forward strand.
ATTTTCGGATTTTTTTCAATATATTGTACTAGAAAATATAATCAATATTTTCTAAATAAAATTCTTAGCATAAATTCAATTTTATGATTTTTAAAAATATATTCTAATTCAATTTTAAGCATTTAATGTTTAAAATAAGAATATTTAATGAAGAATATTAATATCATATACATCATATCAGATGAATACTGCTTCGCCGATATTCAAAACAGTTTTTCTTAATAACTCTTAACTTATTTAATAAATTAAGAGAAACACAGTAAAGACATTAATATTGTTTCATTTAATATTAATAAAAATTATTTAATAACAATCTTTAAAACAAAATAATAGAAATATAAAATTAATAATGATAAAAATTCACAAATATTAATTTTATACCAAAGAAAGAGAAGTTAAGTCATATAAATTTACAAATGTAGCTAAGTTACTCAGTTGAACTTAATCAAATTTTATGCATGTTTATATACTGTACATCAAATACTATCCACTTATTCAAACTTTGTTTTCTGATAAACATTTTGAGATGATTCCATAACAACGCAAGCATGTGGATTATTTTCTAGTGAAAACGGAAACTTATCATAGTAATTATAATTAAAAAATAACGAGCATTCATAGTTACCAAGATTCATATATTCTATTCTCGCTTATATAATTTATTATCCAAAATAGATTTTTGCATTAACTTCTATCTTATTTTTTATACTACCGGTTTCTTCGTTTTACAATATATTTGATTCAATCTATTTATCCTTAGAAGAGAAAGTTCTTAATCGAAAATAGGATTTTATGGCTACTACTTGAAGTAGAAATTTTAGATTAACCACAATTAATGACAATTATGAATAGACGATAGAAAATTCAGATCTGCAAATATATTCTATATGATTCTTAATATTTTGTAGATAAAAACCTTTTTCAATCTCAAAATAATTTACGAATTTATATACAATATAAATATCTATAAAACTACATAAAAGTAGAATAAATAGAGGTATTATTTAAATTTAAGCATCAATATAATGGTCTCTGGCTATCGCTATTTTATCTTAAATATAAAATTTAAGATAAAATAAATATAGGCAGAGACCGTTAGTAAAGGCTTTTAATCGATATAACTTTTTATACGAAATGATAAGTTATACAATTATTTACTTATATTATTTGAGGTATTTTCAATGTTATAAGTAGTTCCTCAAGATTGGCAAATATTTTCTGTATCCATGATTACAACAAAAAAATTGTCTGTATTCATTTTCATAAACTTGAAATATATTTGAAATGATTATCTTTTAGCTATTAAATATAATTAATGGCTACATAGAAAATATTTATACTTGCGAGATATTTGTCAAAAAATAAATATGCAGTTTCAAAAGTTATTTTTTTATCTTATTTTTTAATATTAATGAATATTAAAACACTCTCAAAGATCATAGTAATAAATTAATATTATTATTATTTTTTGACTTCCTAACGAAGACGAAAGTAGGCTAATTATTCTTTGCTATTAAGAAATATTATTTGTTGACTGTAAAAATATTTTTGTAACAAATAATAATAATGAATAAATAAATAAAACAAAAAAAAAAACACAAAATTTTCAATTTTCGTTATGACTTACAATAGTCATAAATATTTGAAACATTATAAATCTTAGTATTTTTATATGTTATTAGTAAACAAAATAGGAATAACATTATTCAAATATTTGATAGAACTCGTTTTGTTAACATATCTTTTTTTTTAATATTCTTTTTTATGTTTAAAAGATTTTTGGTATAAAATAATTTAGACACAAGGGATTACTATTCTATTTGTTTTTTTAATTTTTAAGATTTTCATTATAATGATAGTAACTGCGTTCAGAATAAACTAATCGGATATTGTTTTTAGGATAAGCTGCTTTTCTTCATATATAGAAACAACAGATTTTTTATTTTAAATCAGTAAATAAATTGGAGTTAAAATATATGTTTAGCCTCATTTTTATTTAAAACGTATTCTTTGAAAAACTGAAAACATTTGCATTTTTTAAATACTCTTGCATAGAATACAGTCAATATTTATTATTTTCGAATTTAATATTTAAAGTTCCATGTTTAATAGCTAAACAAGAACTTAAGTTTAATTCGATTATCGTATAAATTTTTAATAATTTCAAATTATTCATTTAAATTTCTAATTTAAAGTAAATTATAGCTATTCATTATTTAAGTTTTCAGTTTTAATATAAAGAGATTATTATAAAAGCATTATTGCAAAAGTTCTGAGCATTTTAATTTTATTCATCTAATAGCACATGAAAATATTATTATGAAAATATTGCAATTTTAAGAAAAATTGAGAATTTTCAAAAACAGATTTGAATTATTTTCATAATAATGTGCTTATTTATATCATTTAGTGCAATAAATCAATTTGATATTTATTTATATAATAATATTTTTATTATTTTGGAAAATATTATTATCGAATGCTTAAGAAGGATTCATATAGCGATAGTAAAATGTTTGACATATTTGGTAATAAGTTTTAACGACAAAACATATATTATTTAAAAGTTTAAACCTGTTAATTAAACTTTAATCACCTTTTAAAGCATCTTACAATCGCTTTATAAATCCTACTTAAACACTCCATAATTATGTAATAAAATAAACAAAGATTTCTAAAGATAACTATAATATTGCTTCATTTTATACTTCCAAATGAGTGCTGTATCATTCGATTATGAAAATGGTTTTAATGTTGTCTATCTATTAAAATCTCAAATAGTCACCATCTTGTAATAAAACCGTAAAGAAGTTTACAGTTGGATCATTTAAAAAACTAATAATTTTTAGGTTTTTTAAATGATCCACATTTCATAAAATCATTTCTAATTTTCCAGATACATATTTCTGGAAAATTAGAAATGATTTTATGAAATGTGAATGCATTGAGTTATCGAGTTCTGGAAATATCTTGCGAATGATAGATGGAAAAATTTACTACATATCATGATTTCTGAAAAATAACAAAGAAAAAAATCTATATTATGATGTTAGTTTTAGAAGAGTTTTCATTCTAACTGATTTGCATTTTTTAAACATTAGATTCTATCGTATGGAGCTAGAAACTTTGTTTCATAAAAAAATTAAATAAATTCATGCACAAGTAGAAATATAATTGAATGCGTATTCGTAATTTGTTGCATCTGCTGAAACTGCAATTGTTGGTTATTGTGACGTTACTGTGTTGGTTGTTGCTGCTATTGTTATGAAATTATCATCATTGTTATTATGTTATAATAATATAACCACAATAGCATGCATTCACGCAACATGCCATCAGCAACCATGTACTGTATTATTATGCATGGTTGCTGATGACATGTTGTGTAGGTGCATGCTAGACTTCCTCTTAGAAGATCAGGAATGAATTCTGACACATATCTTAAAATTTTCAGATGTATTCCGAGTCCGAGCCTATTCGTCTCTATTCTTTATTCCTCCAGACTACTTCACCACGGATACTGGCCTTTCCATAATGGCTTCTGAAATAGCTACTGTCGCATACATAGTATATACTTGTGTACATTCAACAGAATAAATGAATCAACGTTATGATTGTTAGGTTATATTTCATTTGGATCTTATAACAATGATTTATTTGAATCCTATAACATAAAAATTACCCCTAGTTCCTAAAGAAAAACGGAATGCACAACTTGAGAATGCATTTCAGTTTTTTGGGAACTATGATTTTTCATTGTTATTCTACATAATATTATAATAATCCGATTTGTATTAAATAAAATTTCGAAACAAACTTTTATAAACAAAATTCGAAATTTTGTAAAAAGTTCTATAAGAAACTGATATACTGTATATAATAAAATCTGTTATAATTCTTGCAAATTGTTTGGCTGCAGTATATAATTTATATGAAGAAGTTTCTATTCTATATTATTAATTTAATATAATTGAATAAATTATATATTTTTTCTTTGGGGACGATCGTCTCTGCAAAGAGAAATATTAAGATATTCAAAACATTGTATTCACTCTGAACGACGTGTAAGATTTTTTCATCAAACAATACTTCGCCTTATTAAATAACCTCCTAGCTATTTTAAATATAAGAAAATCGTCATGTTCGTTTTAGTTCGATTTACATTTTCATTGTCACCATTCTTTGAATATAAGTTAAGTCATGAATAAATATTCCATTTTATTAAAATTGTATATATTTACTACTTCCATATTTATATGTAGGCTACATCTTAATTTTTCGATGCTTGCTATCAAAATTTTTCTGAATTTATCATTTTGTGCACAAAGCTTTTAAATTAATATAATTTTAATAAATTCTATACTACTTAGAAGAATACTTGGAATATTTATTTAAATTAATGTTACTGAATATGAATATATAAAGAATTAAGAATTCAAAGTATCAAATCGATATCTGTAAATTTTGTATAGAATAAGATTTAATTTTTGTAGACTGGAGAGGATCATGTGGAAAAATTGGATGCAAGAATCAAATTTCAAATCCTATTCTTTCGATTTTTTTGGTAGAAATCCAGGTCCGTTATGCCATTCCCAAATCTATCTTTCATCTTCCTGCATATTAATGATGGACTGAACAACTCATAGTAGGCAAAAAATAACCCTTCTTTTTACTCTGTTTTTTTTTGTTTGCATTTTTACGCCCCTTTCCAATCAGGGAGATTATTATGGGGGACGGGGTCAGATCCAACCACGGGCTGCATCCACGCCGTGGAGGGAGCCTGATGGTGAAGTACGAGAATCGCCAGGCCGAGCCCCGAAACCCCGAAAAACTTTTTTAGGAAAGGCCGCACTCGGGTAGTGAACCCGTGTCCTCCTACGTGTCAAGCCAACGCTTACCACTCGGCCATTCGGCCACTGTAATCTCTGGTTAGAAAGTAACATAAGAAAAGAAAGATTTGAAAATCTACAAAATGTGTCAACTTTGGAAATTTTGCAAATTTTTAATATGAAACTAAATATTAGAACAAATTTCATATTGAACAAAATTAACATATAAATTTATAAATTTTTTGGTTATGAATCATAAAGTGCATTTAGAATGGCGAAAGAATAAATATCAAAGATGCAAATTGCATTAGTTTCTGATTAAAGAAATGGAAATCGAATTCCAGTCTACTTTTTCAATTTTTTTTTTTTTAAAGAAGGCTGGATTCAGCTCTATGAATATCATCCTTCGCCAGTTTGTCTATTCCATTATGGATATGGGTGGCCGTTGATAGGCTCTGAAATATCCTTGTCATTTAACATCTATCAAAGATGGAAAATCGCATAAAATTAAGAAAGAATCATTCAGTAATATGAGCAATTCATAAGTGATGTACTCAGCAGGCTTTCCATGGCACAATAAATGCATCTTTTATTTTGAGTTTACCATATCTTCTGAAGAAAAGATTGACTTGTTATGATCGATAGTATTTTATAACTACTTTCTTATAATTATTGAATTTACACTTTCATCAGATATTTTTTATCAGTTTAAAAATCTAAAATCTATTATTTCAAATCTCATCACGACCACGTTATAGACTTTAGTAATTAATTATTAGAAAGCAGGCTAAAAACACAAAGAACTACAGAATATCTTTCTATTTATTTTTTTCTTTTCATATGTGATATATTTTTACTGTGTAATTTTTATATTTATGAAGATATCAGAATTAATGCATAAACTCTATATTTTATAATTGAATTCTGAAATTAAATGTCAAGATTTTTAAGTGGTAAAAATTTTGACATTTTATGAATAAATTCGAAAACTTATTTAAAATATAAGAATAAGCCAAATAAAATTTCAATGATTTACTGATTCTGATATTGTCAAATAGGTTTTCAAAGAAAGTTTCTGTTTTTGAAAAATCTAGGCAAATAATCAGAAAAGTTTTATACTGTTTTTTTTAAACTTTTTTATTCGATAAAAAAATAAATCTTAACAACGCTGACATGGGCTGATGGACATATCTTGTTACAAGTAAAATGTCGATTCAAATTTATATTAAATGTGACATTTGAAGTATAAAAACCTTCTATAAGGCATAAAAAAGTAAAACTGACTATATGTCACTGAATTTATCTAAAACTATGACTGCATTTATAGTTTTTGTTTCCTGTTACGAATGCTTAAAGACATTGTTACATTGGATCATTGCATTTTTCGTCGTATTATGCAAAGAAAGTTTGCTGTATTAAATTGTGCATTTCTGTAGATATTTTTCAAATAAAACAAAAGCAGATGTTATATGAAAGAAAACAAACGGCAAATGTAAACTTTACCAACGAATAGTCGATAGTTTGAAAAGTCGGTAATGATCATCTATCCAACATGATGTACACAGATCGGTAGAGGATGTGAGTGAGAAACGCCGAAATGGGAGAAACTCTTTGGACTATAAATAAATCCGATTCTTTTCTTTCTTATATAGAAGATAAAATGTCTTTTAACGCGAAACAACATCGGTGTTATATTTCCTTCAATTGTCAATCGTGATAAGTAGACTAAGGTTCGTTTGGAAATAACACGTTTCTATGTTTCCTAACTTGAAATTTAGTAAGAAAAAACCCTTAAAATTTCATTTAATTTTTCTTTCTATTGTTGATATTGTTTGGATTCCATATAAGTGAAGTAATCGTTATTGAATATCTATAAAATTGATATTTAATCATTTTTTTTTAAATTTATTTTTTTCTTATTTCTAATATTTGTAGATCCGTTTAAACGTATTTATCATATCTATCTGCAAAGAATATTAAAGTGAGAATTTAATAGAATATTTAATTTATGGATGCAGTAATAAATTTAAAATAAAATTAAAAATCCAATCTGATATTTTCGTTCTGCTAGCTACAGAATGAATATACACGAAGGATAAGTTTTATGTTAATGCTTAATAATTTAAATGTGAATAATTAAAATCTATTGTCATGTTCATTTGTTATAATTTTCTCTTAAAGGATTTTAAATTTGATGAGAATTTCAATTTACGAGCTGTCAATTAAACTCTGATCTTCTTTACTACCATGAAACTGGATAATACTGATCTGGAAAATCTTCCAGATTATACTGCTTACAATTGTAAGCTTCTATTTTGAGTTATGTCGGATTATTGAAGCTGAAAAGTCGAAAATCTTACAAAACTCTTTAGAAACTTTCTATCGTTTCTTTCGAATGTTGTTTACGTTAAGAATTATTTTGAATGAGTGTTTCGAAAAAAAGAAAACAGCTATTCTTCACCTTATTTGTCAGAAGTTATAAGTTCTTTTTTTATTTTTATATATCTAAAAATATGATACTTCGCTCTATAAACTATGAAACGAAAATTTTCTCTTACTTCATTTCTTAAATTTTAATTTGATTAAATACTTTCTCCTAAGTATTAAAATAATTATCAAATCCAACCAATTAATTTTATAAATTAATTTTACTTTTATGAATGTTTACGTTTTGGTTTAAAGCATTTTTTTATGTTAATATTTACACTTGATAAACATTTTTTTAAATAAAAAATTATCAAAAGTGAAATGTAATTTAAAATTTTGTAATTTTTTGTTATTGTCTTTAATTAAATCACGGTATTAAAATTTAAATTAAATTTATGTTAGCGCTATTAGACTTAATTTTTGTTAATTAACATTCCAGTTGAATCAAAAGAATGGAATGATATATCATAATTTCTTAGAAACCTTTATTTTTGCAAGTTAATGAAAATTTCTAGGTGAGAAACGTTTTTGAGTAACTGATATTCTAAAATGATTTAGTAAATTACAATGATATTTTGTTCGATGTGAAAATTAACTTATACAAATTTAACTAGCTTTTCCATAATAAACAGACTGAACAATTTCTATTAAATTTAATGAAATTCTAAGAGAGATTTAGTATCATTTAGGAATTTAGATCGAAATCACGTTTATTAAATCACTGAAGCTTTTAGTTAATTCCTATAGAGATCACGAAACTGCCCTCGTAGCATTCCCTTAATGTTTTTGGTCCATATGATCTTAATAATGCATTAGATCCTATAATAATAATAACATACACAAATATATATTCTATTAATTAATTTATTTATTTCTTCAGGCCCCTATAATATATAGAATCATTCAACTGAGATATTAATTGAAAATATAATCTGTTATGTTCTTCACAAATATATTGGAAAATAAGGATTTTTTTCAAGAAAGTCGATGGATAATATATTTGTTAAGTGAACAATAATCCAACTTTTCACTTTGGAATTACTCTGTTTGGAGGAAGCAATGGGAATAATAAAATATAAAAGATTATTCAATACCCATTCTACACTGGCATTAGTTAATACAGATTATAGTTAGACCGGTTTAACCTAAACGGGAATACCTAATAGAGGATTAAATTTCGTCTACACTGCAACTCCGTAAATGTGGATTAA